>APFE030714862.1:26313-48318 GCA_000404065.3 Pinus taeda
GTGATTCGTTCTCCACATTTCATTAGTTTCAATCCCACTTCTTCACCCCTGTGAGCATCACCCGATGCAATGAGTGCTAAGTGAACTATTCAAAAATCATGAGAAATTAGTCAGTTACGACTACCTCTCATGGAAATGGTCATACGTTTGAAATGACTTACTTAACGCAGTTGAATCCCAAAATGATATCTAATATAATGCACTGCGTAATCCCACATACTTAAATTCAAAAAGAGTCAAGGGATCTCTACTTGAATGGTTCATGAGGCACAATACTTGCTAAGGTTTTGCAAATGGGGTAGCAAGCTAAGTGGGCTTGATTGTGGGGAAAAACCCCACAGTTAAGCGCGCTTGAGCCAGAGGAGTTCTGGGATGGGTGACCTCCTGGGAAGTCCTGGTTACCGGGTGCAAGCCCCGGAAGTGATGATTGATGCTATGTGATTCGTTCTCCACATTTCACTAGTTTCAATCCCACTTCTTCACCCCTGTGAGCATCACCCGATGCAATGAGTGCTAAGTGAACTATTCAAAAATCATGAGAAATTAGTCAGTTACGACTACCTCTCATGGAAATGGTCATACGTTTGAAATGACTTACTTAACGCAGTTGAATCCCAAAATGTATCTAATATAATGCACTGCGTAATCCCCCATACTTAAATTCAAAAAGAGTCAAGGGATCTCTACTTGAATGGTTCATGAGGCACAATACTTGCTAAGGTTTTGCAAATGGGGTAGCAAGCTAAGTGGGCTTGATTGTGGAAAAACTCCACAGTTAAGCGCGCTTGAGCCAGAGGAGTTCTGGGATGGGTGACCTCCTGGGAAGTCCTGGTTACCGGGTGCAAGCCCTAGAAGTGATGATTGATGCTATGTGATTTGTTCTCCACATTTTCACTAGTTTCAATCCCACTTCTTCACCCTTGTGAGCATCACCCGATGCAATGAGTGCTAAGTGAACTATTCAAAAATCATGAGAAATTAGTCAGTTACGACTACCTCTCATGGAAATGGTCATACGTGAATAACTTACTTAACGCAGTTGAATCCCAAAATGATATCTAATATAATGCACTGCGTAAACCCCCATACTTGATTATCTTCTTTCATTCACTTGATTATTATTAGTGTTCTCCATCATCAAATAGCTACCAAACAATGAAAATCAATGAGACAAGGACACACAAAATGTAGAATGTCAACCATGGCCAAAACCTCTCCACTTGAGAAGAAAACCCACAAGAATTCTTCTCTTCTTATAAAACTTCAAATGACGAATTTCAAGACCTACGACCTTTGTCAAAGATTCCTCCAAGACCAAGTCAAACCTTCTTTTGATGAGCTTTTCTTTGACAACGTCAACGCCAGTCAAACTTGCTCCACAACTTCAAATTCAGGTCCACCCTTAGATTTTCGGCTAGTTGCTTCAAGACTGCAAGTTCAGCTTCTACTGCATAAACCCTAGGTCACACGTGTGAGATAAATATGGTGAATTTCTTTCTTTCTTTTTTCCTTCGCTTGGATAGTAACTTTTTCTCCAACAATTCGGATAGCAAGATGATCCTTCTTTTATTTGATTTCGTCCTCTTGCAATATTTTGATCTCTGCTGCAATGATTGATGCTCTAACTCTTCCACACGTGTGAGGACTAATGCCCGGAAACAATCCAAAATTTCTGACTTTCTTCCTTTTAAGTTTTTCTCCTTTTTCGTTCGCTAGAAGACTTCTTTTTCCCTTGATCGAACTTGTTTGTGATGTTGATGGATGATCATAAATGAGGTTGTGTGCTTCTAATTTATAGTCTTCTCTTGGTGGTCGAATAGCCTATCTTGAGGCTGACTTATCCCTTCTTAAAGGTTGACTTGTCTTGGAGGAATTCTTATGACACTTTGACTTTACAATACATTTCTTTGACTTGATACATGATGCCTAAGAGGGTCTTCCATACATGACAATGACTCAATTGACTTGTTGAGTCAATGAAAAGCCCTAGAAGCACTCAATGGGTGCTGGCCTATAAATAAACTAATCTTGAGCATGAAACCCATGCATAAAGAATGACAATAATAAATTTACTTTCTCTTCAATATCAAATACATAAAATCATGATTACATATGTCATTATGAAGACCGAACCTAGTTACATACTTCAACACTCCATCTTAACTAAGGAGGTATTCATAATCCATACAAGGTACTTGGACATTCTCATATTGAAGAATTCTCATAAGAAGAGTCAGATTGGTAAGCCATCTCATAAGCTATTATTTCAACTTATCTCATTGCATCTCATCATACCAACCAACATTGTCAAATAGCAAGGCTTTGACTAACGACTGTATCTCTCCACAAGATCAGAGCAAAATGTCGGCGAGACAATCACTGATAGACACCATCATCATTATCTCTTAAGTCACATACCTCATCCAGATGTTCACAAGGTATGTCCTTCTAGGACCATTTCGGTGTTGGATTAACACATCCTCAAGGAATTTCCTCTTCGACTACTCTTACCTATTGGATGCCCTACCACATCCTCAAAGAGTATCAGAATTCAAATGCTTATGCAATCTTCCATTCTTTCTTCATAACATGAAGACAAGAATGATGTGTCCATTTCTCCCTCATGGCCTTCACTAAGACTTACGGCTATTAGTCATGGTCTAGTGCATGACCCATGAAGCAGAGAACCATATTTGTCACTCCCTCTCAACTAGGGAGGATCTAATCATTCCTATACAAGGAATATACTCAAGCTCCCTCTTAACTAGGGACTTGTTTCCAACAACAACTATCTTCTCTTTGGTGGAGATCATGGTACTATCAGCTGCTTATATGGCTCCTCCTTTCCGTATTATTTCATGAACTTCAAATTTTTCATCATGGAGCCTTTTTCTTCTAGAACTTCTTCATAGGGCATCGGCCATCTTCACCATCACTTCCCTTCAACGAAACATAGTGTTGAACCAATAGTCATGTCATGCTTCTTTTCATCGAGAACTGATCTTCTAGTCCACATCTTGTTATTCTTCATACAGCTACCTCTTCCAAGTCATGCTTCTTTCAGGATCTTCCATCCAATCCCATAACTACTAGTTGTAGGTGACTTCTACAACCCTCTTTCGATAGCCCTATTGCAACACAACCATATGCTTTCTCAAAAATAAAAAATAAACATCAAATCAACATTACCTCTTTATGATGGCCTTTCATCATGACATTAACTTCTAGCAACATCAACATCCTGCACATGTATGAATCCATCTCCAAGATAGTCATTACCAAGATTCTCTTTTTCCAACATACCTATCAAGGTCTTCATACCTTCTTCATGGAGATGTCATAGCTAATCCTTCTTGTTATCAAATGTTGATCACTTATCTTATCTTACATGGCTATAGGTACATCTTTCACAAACACTTTTTTCAACTTCTTCGCATATGGCTTCCTCAGGAATTTTTTATACATAGTTCTTGTTACCGCTCAAACTAGCAAGGTTCCTAGGAGGGGATCCTATAAAACAACTACTAGGTCAAGGGCAACAATGGTGTGATAGCCCACTGTCACCTCAGCTAAGGCTCCTTGCTCTTTATGGATATTCACTGATGGGAGGAGTTTCGGTATGAGAGGAATCACTAGAATAGATATAATCAATAATACGATAAGGAAGTGATTCCTAAGCCTATTCGCAAGAGAGACTCAATTAAATAGGTTGCTCCTCTATCTGTCACCAATAGGGTCGGAGATGTTAGCTCCCCTATCTTGGTCTATGTAGAGTATACCTCAATTGGCATCATACCCACAAGTTGCGCTTGTTGGGAATACCGCTCCCAGTTTGGCCAACGGGTTGAAAGAGTGCTTGGTCGTGTACAACCCAAGTTGATTATGATGCAGGTGTTCTACCACATCACTCTTGAGGGTCATTGTTGGGAAGATCAGTGGGCAATAAGATGGGTTGAGATGTTCTCCCCTACAATTCCTATTGCTCGATATGGGGTATGTAAAGTCCCCAAATTTTGGATTATTTGATAAGGTGGTTAGGAGGGTTTTCCAAAGCTTATATTAGCCTGGTCATATGAGCAAGATTACTCCATTGGTGGGCCCAGAGGGTTTTGGAGGAGTTTTATAGGTACAACTAGGATCGCTTACCATATTTCATCATCCGGAACAATTTTGCACAATTTGCTCTTTGTTTTGTTGCATTCTAACGATTTCCATAAAATGTCGTTATTAACATGCATATTTTAATTAATTCCATTTAAGGTGTTGTTTCAGGCTAATTACTTGGAGAAACACATTAGCGTAATAGCTCGTTAGAACCAGGGGGAAAGATCTACAGGGAACTTTGGGTGGTTAATGTGACCACAGAGGCAAATTAAGCATTTTCCAGCATTAAAAGCGACTTTAATTAGTTTATAAAAGTCACTTTATGAAATAAAGAAAGGAAAAGTGTTTTTAAATATTTAATTGAAGGGAAAAGGTAAGTGAGTTGTAAAAAAGGGAAATGAAGGGGTCTCTCCTCATTCATTGGTGCATTTGAGTTTTTGGAGAAGAGAGCTCTTGGAGAGTTTCTTGAGGAGAGGCTTAGGGTTTAGAAACCCTAACCACCATAGCTAGCTTCGGTTTTGAAACTAGACACCCTAGTTGGTCCAAAGAGTGAAAGCACTTAGATTTCACCAATGTGCTTTCATGGGGACAATGATTTGCAGGAGATTTGAGCTAGAAGAGGTGTTATCAATTGATTTCTTGACTTTGTATTTCTCATTTATCTTCTTCCAGGTTTAAGCCATAAACAGATCTTGAAGCTTTGTCTCATTGGAAGAATACCCATCAAGGAAGTTGAGTTTCCTAGTCTGCTTGTTGGAGGGTTCGAATAGTAAAGGGAACAAACCCTCTTTCTTGAAGCTGATCGAATTTCTCTTCATCTGGGACGTTTTTTTCTCTAGCTGAAATTGCCTTCACCATTGGTAGTGGGTCATCACTCAAGCTAGGCATATTCTGGGAACAAGGAAGAGTTTGAACTGCTCCATCTGTCTTCTGGAAAATGTATTGACCTGTAGAGCCTGAGTTCTGAGCATGGAAGGGTAGTCTTCCTTACCATAACACAGACTGTGGGTTATCATTGTTTGTTGGGCATAATCTTCTTCCACAAGGCGATCGATATGAATCATTTCTAGGACCATGTTTCATTTGTTGTTGGGTGTAGGCACTGTGGAAGGGTTTTTGTTCTCTGTGATCCAAGTTATCACTTGAAACAGAGGTGAAGAATCCTTGCATATCAGTCAAGAGCCCTTACGAAATTGCTTGTTGGCTGTGTGTGTTTTCTGTGTTCATTTGGAGGCTGTATCAGTTGGTTATTACACAGTGAATTTGGGAACAATCAAAGTGCACTGCTGAAGTCACACTGAAAGTAGGCCAAATACTGAAGAACATCGTGCTGCTAGTATACCAAATTCCTCTATTTGTTGCCACTGCTGCTTTTATTTTGGATGAATGTAATGTTATCTACGTTTATATTCCCTATTTAATAAATTTGAAGCAGCACTATCCTTGTTTGGGAATTTTATAAATCAGTCTATATCAGTGTGAAGCATTATTTCATTAAGTGAAGATCACTGTGTGCACCTATTTGAGATTAAATTATGAAAAGCATACCTACAGCAGAATATTCATGAAATGTTTGACAAAATACCACATAGAAAAATACATACTAAACTCAGAAAACTCAGTGACATTTTAGGATATTTCCTAGTTGGGAGTTGAAATTTTAAAAGTAAACCTACAGCAGTGTGTATTTAAACTGTTTGATGAAAGGCATTAGTGAAAGTTTAAAGTATAAACCCAGAAAATTGTTGAAACTTTGGAAAATTATTGGAAGGGAATCTTACAGGGTGAAAGATGTTTTGCTCCCCCATGAGATTCCGGGTTGAGACGTGCTCCCTGATGTACTTTCAGGTTGAGACATGCTTGCTGATATTGTTTCAGATTGAAATGTGCTCTCCCTTGTTATAGAGGGTGGTAGCTAAGGCTCCCCTTCGATATCAAATTCTTCTTCTTTTAGATTTGAGAATGTTCAGAAGTGAATTGAGATGAGCAGTGATGATATTTAATGACGAGATACTTGAGATAGGAAATGGTTTAATGATAGGGTACTTGCGACAATTACGTAATGCAGTTGGAATTACTGTCTAGCTAAGAAGTGTTAATTTGATAGCTCAGTGACAAATTCCAACCATGGGACGAGATTTCTCTTTTCGGGACGACCAATTTTGACTATTGAAGTGCTCAATTTGGACAAGGGAAAGTGTACTTTTGAATTAAAGCCCACATGTGCACATTTGATTAGGTTGGCCCTAAAGCAAATTGGACACTCTTGGAAGCCTATAAATACAAGTGACCTCAACCTCATTTGGTTCTCTTCTTTGATTTTGGCTCGCACAAGTATGAGGCAATTCGCAGACACTCGCTCTCACAAGTCCAAAATTGCAGGGGATGAAGCTCACACACATGTCTAGGGTTTTGGTTCACAACGCAAGCTTGTCACAAGCAATTTTCGATTATAACACAGGCATGCAGGCCTATGTGTGTGGTTGAAGGGTTTTAGCTGCACGCATGACACTCTCTCTGTGCGGTTGAGACCAAGGGTTTCAATTTTCAGTTGACCGAAGATTTCTCCAGTTGACTGCAGAGTTCGGCAATTGACCACAAACAATGGCAGTTAACTGCAGGCTTCTGAATCAGGGTTTTGATTATTAGTTTTGTTGGGTTCATCTTATGAATATTGTTTAATTGATTTTGCTAGATAGAATTATGATTGAAAATATGGATCATTGTACTCTCTTTTGTCGAATCATTCAATGACAATCTAATAAGAAGAAGAATTTGAAAAGGTTTTGCCCATAGTGGGTTTTTCCCTGGTCTCCGACAAATTCTAGTGTCTCTACATATGAATGTTTTCCTTCTATTGTTCCTTTATGTTCCATTGCATTCGTGATGATAATGTTCTTTCTACATAATTGCATATGTTGTTAAATAATGTTGTAAATCTAAATAATGTTATGAAGTTGTGGGGTGAATTCTATATGTAGATGATAAAATGCAATTATCTAAAGCAAAGAACAATAAGCCCTAAGAAAATTTAATGTACAACACAATTTCCTAAGCTAGAAATAGGTTTAGGGTTTTTGGTAGACACTAGAGACCTCTTGTATTATATAATTGTGTCAAGGTATTCCATTGGGTGACTGAGTGACAATAAGGTTTGTTCTATTGCATTGTAATCTTTTGCTTTCTGCTAATAAAAAAGTGACATGATTCGAGACAGACCTGTGTGTTTGCTGTTATTATTTTCTGCAGTATGTTTTTGTAGAATCTAGTATTCAAAGACTGTTGTTTTCATAAGTTTTAAGCTTCAAAGTTACCAAGGTTTTAGGTTTATTCCTTGAGTGTAGAATCTGCTTGCCATGGTCTGAAAATTGACAATAACAGGGCACTTGATGTCTTTGGCCTCCTCGTTATATCAAGTATTTCAGTTTCAAAGTGTAGGCTTGGACTATTATTAAAGAAATTCTACTATGACAACAAACCCACTTTAACAATCCTACAAAAATTTGTTACCAAAAGACATGGTAAAGCTCTCACCTGTATTGTGCTATGAGCAAAGAATCGTTGCTTGGTTTTATGGAAACTGACATCAACTCTTTCCCATGGTAGTTGGGTAAGAGCTGCAACCATTTGCTCTGCAAATTAAACGAGGAAAAACATAGTCAATCCCATCATATAAAGAATCCATGTATGCTATTAATGTAGATTAAAGTGAAATATGACAAGCATGGAGACTTAGTATTGCATAACTTTATTATTTTCACATTATTTTTATATTTATAAAGAGACTTCTAATTTACTTTCAACATTAGCAAGATTCGGATGAAATCCATAGATTGCTATAAATTGTAGTATTATTGTTGCTGTATGAACATTCAACAAAGGATAGCTTGTCTTCCCATATTGTTTGTTTGAATGCTACCCTTGTTCTTGACATATCCTCTATGATTTTATTTATTATTTATATCTGTTCATTTTGTTTGAGGACGATCTATACTGCTGAACTTCAATGTAGTATAGTGTCTCAAAAAGATCTTTCAATAACTTCCTTGTAAAATTTAGGATACCTAACACCTACAATGTCTTTAGATGTTAAAATAGTTAATATCCACTGAGAAGTAGGCATGCCCTAAAATTAGCTCTCACTTATGTGTATGTAAGCTGTAATCAGTGTTCATCCAACAAAAGCTAAAAGGTTTTGATAGTCAAATTTAGCAACAATTAAATACCATTTTCATATTCAGTGACCAATTTTGAAATAATTTTGCATTATAAAAGTTGAAAATTGTATCTTGTTCAGTAAAAAATCAGCAAATTATAGTGAATGGTTCTTCCTTGTATCATCCATGTGTGTCCTCTGATAAATAGCATGGTATTTGTCAAAGCCTATATCAAGCCTATGAGACTGTATTTTAGAGGGGTGCAGACTGCTAGATTGGAAACCCCTGCCTAAAAGTTGGGATGGAGAAAATTGTAAGAAAACTAACAAAAGACATCAGTGGAGGCCATCAGTTCTGTGGATATGAGTTAAAGGTCCATTCAGAATCTGTCTACACTCACCAGTTACAATCCTTAAAAGATTCTCAAACCTCAATGTTGGACACATAATCCTCCAGGATTTTTTGTAACTATAAATAATTTGTACATAATTAGGAATCTGAAGAGTTAATGCCATATGGAAAATGAAGGCAAAGAGTCATCTTTTTAATGTGTTAAAGAGTGATTCACGTTAATGGAAATAATCAAATTTTGTCGAGTTAATCATCAGTCTGAAATGGTATCAGAGCCCTAACTCCATGATTCCCACTCAAAAAATGCCTCCTTGCCTCTCTGCCAATTTGAGCTCTGCTCCTGACCAGTCCTGCACCCCTCTATATCTCCAGTGGTTGGCATGCGTGCAGAAACATGCCTCTGTACATTCTCCTGAGCTGTAGCATTCTGACCTAACCTCTGATGCATTCCTCCTCATCCATGCCCAAAAACCCTCATGAACCCCATCAGACCAGTGTCCTGAGCAAGCAAATATATTCCTTCTTTCTCTGCATTCCAGAAACCCTATTCTCTCTCCAGTGAAATTAATCTTCCAAACAAGTCTCTAGGTCATTCTATCTGCATGCATGTACACAATTTTGTTGGTTCCATTCGCGGGATCCATTTGCAGGCTCCATTCTGTCTCAAATCTTGATGACCGTGTTCTCCGACCAAGCATCATCTTTGTCCACACAACAGCATCTGTTCAACAGTTACACATGTTCAAACAGTCCACAGAGATCATGTATTGAATCACACTTATACATCTATGTATTGTACTGATGATGTGGAGTTATTGAGGTATCATGTATAGGGAAGACAAACAAATTCTACGTGATATATATATATATCTGTGTGTGTGCGCACTTATAATTCATAAAGACAAATTAATCCTAGGGGTTTGGGTGTAAAGGAGGCAACAAGACTTCCCTTGAACAGACGGCAGAGAAGAGACTACAACAAATGTCATTTGTGTTTGCTGACCTGTTACCCACCAAAATTGGGTGACACCAATATGAGAATTTTTCTCCTTGACATCTCATCAGCCGACAGCCAGCAGCCCCTAACAACGACCAGTATAGCCGATTCATTGTTTCATTTGATCTCCGCTCTCTGCATTAGTGATATGTTCCATCGCCCATCTGTTGAGAGCATATGTTTGAAGGTGGGCAATCTGATCCTAAAGATATGTTTTTCATTGTGCAATTGGGTGCTTATGCTTGTTTTTCCTTGGGCATCTTGGGCATGGATTACTATGTAACTTGGAAGAAAGATGGGTTTCAATTGTAGTTTTGTTCCCTCGCCTTAAATGGGGGGTTAATCCTCAATCCTAATCCCATGGAATGTCCCCTATTGGCCTATGGCTTCAGGAAGGGCACTACTTGGGAAATCTCGATTTTGGTAGCACAGTCTTGTTTTCCCATTTCACATTTTTCACTCCCCTCCGCACATTATAACCCTATTTCATCATTTTCCCTCTCTTGGTCCACATGACCACTAGGTCCAAAGGGCACCACTGGTACACCCCCTCCCCTTGTCCACATGTCGAGGTTCCCTCGCCTTAAATGGGGGGTTAACCCTCAATCATAGTCCCATGGGATGTCCCCTATTGGCCTATGGCTTCAGGAAGGACACTACTTGGGAAATCCCAATTTTGGTAGCGCGGTCTTGTTTTCCCATTTCACATTTTTCACTCCCCTCCGCACATTATAACCCTATTTCATCATTTTCCCTCTCTTGGTCCACATGACCACTAGGTCCAAAGGGCACCACTAGTACGCCCCCTCCCCTTGTCCACATGTCTGGGTCAAGCCTAGAACTGTTGCCTCAGAGGTTGATGCAGCTAAAAGAATGTTAAAACCATATCATGGCCATGAGCAAGAAACAAAAGAAAAGAATATCATAAAATGCAAAAGATGGTCGCGACATTTCATATAGCACGTGAGCAAAAGCCAAACATGAGCTCTACCCTTTCATCATGGCCATGTGAAAATTCTATCACTGCAACAACTGATTGTATTTTCCTACTTATTTTCCAATAAGTTATTTACAAAATCCTTTTGTAAACATTAAAATAAATTATGCTGCAGATATCACACCATAATACAGAAACAAATACATGCACAAGAATCAAACACATCGACACAAATATTTTGGACAATTATCCCTGGAAAAACCCAATGCGGGAAAACCGGTGCAGCAGAGGAGGATTTTTATTAATCAGCTATTCTTCAGTACAACTGAGTGCCGAACTGGCTTACCCAACAGGGATAAATTCTCCAGCACTTCTTCCAGACTCATCGTCAAGCTTGCTGGCCTTTGCGCAACTCCCAAACGCTTTGCGTTAGCTTTTGCCTCTCTGCGTCAACACTGGGCCTCTCTGCATCACCCACGCAGGCCCTCTAGTGATTCTGCAGTCCTGTTGCCTCTCTAACCTTTGTGTTGATCTTCTAGTGTTGTTCCTGACTCTGTTCCATACCCGCTACCTCTTGCTGCAATCCAGACCTCTAGTTCGAATTTTCTTAGCCGACCCCGCTCTAGAAATCAAATTGACTGGTCTCCCTCAATGCGTCTCCAACTAACCCTCAAGTCCCCTTTTATACTTTTATTGTTGATGAATCAACGGTTGAGATTAAGTCCCTAATCAACGGCTAAGATTAAATAGACTTGATCCTTGTCTTTTGGAAGCTTCTCATCCTTAACTTTATTAATACCCATTAATATTTTTATTTCCCTAAGTTTAGACTTAAGAACTCATTAAAAAAAATTAATTATTTTAATAACTCTTCATCCAGATGGATTTTTCCAAAACGATTTTTGGGTTTTGGAGATCTCATGTGCTTTAGCCTCTCCACCAATTTTTATGGCTAGAGCACATCCGATGCTACCCCAAATCAACACTCCCTCTTAGTGAGGACTATGCTCTAGTAATACTCCACACTGAGCATCACTCTGATTATACGGCACCGGTACCTGTATTGATGCTAAGTCTCCCGGCCCAACATCCTATGCACCACTGCATCCTGTACTGCTGCCCAAGGCTCTATCACTGCCACTGCTACATCTGTACTGTAGCTCCCTCTGCATATGTGATGTTGGTCCTTCTTCCCAACACTGCAACTCCCTCTACATCTATGCTGCTACCGGTCCTTCTTCCCAACACTACATCTACACTGCAACCCCTTCTCATCATGCTACATCGTGCTACTACTAACTGCTACTGCACTGCAACATCATACCCATTTCTACTACTGAAATGGATTCTTTATCATCCCCATCTTCTCCTTCAAATAATCAAACTTGGTTCTTCGAAGGCCCTTGGTAAGGATGTCTGTCACCTGTTCTCCTGTAGGAGTGTAGCTCAACTGAATATCAATATGCTTTGACCAATTGTGATATATTGGATTCTCAAGGAGCTTGATGCAACTCTGATTATCACACATGATCCTAGTCGCCTCCATCTTTCTTTTGAACAGGTTCACAAGCAGTTTTCTAAGCCATATGGCTTTGCACAAAGCTGTGCTTGCAGCCATATGCTTCAGCTGAGCTCAGAGCTACGTATTTCAGTTTCCTACTGCCACCAGGTGGTCATTCCCAATCCAATGTTGAAACAATACCCAGAGGTATTTTTTCAATCCACTAAACTTCCAGCCCAATCTGCATCAATAAATCCACTCAAACTGATATCCTTACTCCTGGTGTACAAGAGTCCATAATCGATTGTTCCCTCTATATATCTGAGAACATGTTTGGTTGCTGCCCAGTGCGCCCTCTTTGATTACACCATGAACTGACTAAGGGTGTTGACAGCGTAACAAATGTCTAGCCTAGTATTGACCAGATACATCAAGGACCCTATGAGCTGCCTGTATAAGGTGGGATCAACATCCTTGTCTTTTGATGCATCAATTTTCTTACAGTTGGTGATCATTGGAGTAGCCATGGGTCTACAATTCTCCATCTTGAATCTCTTCAGAATTTTTGTAGCATATCTCCCTTGCCCAAGGAAGAGCTCCCCCTTTTGCTGCCAAACTTCCAACCCCAGGAAATAATGCATTTGTCCCAAATCCTTCATGTCAAATTATGTGGCTAGATTCTTCTTACAGTCCCCGATGAGCCTAGATGATCCTGTCAAGAAGAGATCATCCACATATAATACTAGGATTAGAGGCTCATTCTCTACAACCACATAGTAGAGATTTGGATCTACATCACTCTTGACAAATCCCATCTCCTGCAAGTAGCCATAAATTCGACCATACCATGCTCTAGGTGCCTGTTTCATCCCATACAAGGCTCATTTCAATCTACATAATGAGACTTCTTCTCATGTGTCTCAAAGCATTTTGGTTGTTCAATGTATACCTCTTCTTCTATCACCCCATTCAGAAATGTCGTTTTGACATCCATCTGATGCATCTCCCATCCCATCTGTGTTGCAAGATATATCATGGTTTTAATAGATGTATACTTGGCTACTAGGGCGAAGGTCTCTTCGTAGTCAATTCCTTCCTTCTGAGCATACCCCTTAGCCACAAACCTGGCTTTGTATTTCTCCACACGATTGCTTGCAACGTATTTAATCTTGTAGATCCATCTCGAACCTACCACCGATCTGTCTTGAGGCCTTGGCACTACCTCCCAGACATCGTTCACCATTATGGAGTTGTATTCTTCTACCATCGCATCCAACCAAACTGACGTTGAGCAGCCTCCTGAAAACTGGCAGGCTCCCCATCCTGAGCTACTAATGTCTGATATCTATCTGGGTGTTTTCACTCCCTTTTATTATTTCCTGGTGCACTGATGAAATCATCTGCATCTCGCAGAATCTAACGAAGTTCCCTGCTCGTTCTTCCTCTAGTAGTAGGTGCTTTTGTTAGCTTCTCCTCCTCCTGTGATTCTTCCTGATCCAAGGAAGAATTCTTTACTTTCGCTTGTTGAAGTGGTTTGACCAACGGATCATCTTTTGACTGCTCCTCGGAAGGCATTTCCGAGATTTTCTGAAAGCCTTGTCCTCCATGAACTTCACATCTCGTCGAACTACTACCTTCCTACTCCCCGGAAGATAGATTTTGTATGCCTTAGCGTTCTCTCTATATCCCACTAGATATCATTTTTTTGCAGTTTGATCCAGCTTCTTGCTCTTTTCCTCGGGTATGCGCCAATATGCAAAGCTCCCAAATATCCTGAAATGACTGAATTCAAGTGTCTTCCTTGTGAAGACTTTCTCTGGAGTAATCTTGCCCAATGCCTGATGAGGAGTTCTATTCTGAACATAGACTGTCGTGTTGCATGCTTCTGCCCACAGGAACTTTGGCATATCTTGATCATACATCATGGCCCTAGCTGCTTCTATGATAGTCCTGTTCTTTTTTTCTGCTACTCCATTCTGCTCTGGATTGTAAGGAGTTGTCCACTCTCTTCTGATGCCCTCCTTAGCGCAAAAATCAGTGAAGTCCTTATCAACGTACTCTCCACCATTATCTGAGCGCAAAACTTTTATTTTCTTCCATGTCAGATTCTCCACCAGAGACTTGAACTCTTTGAATCGACAAAAAACCTCGTCCTTGGTTTTCATAAAATAAATCTAAGTTTTCCTTGAGTGGCCATCAATGAAGGTGACAAAGTATTCGGCACCACTAAGAGCTTTAGTGGACATAGATCCGTAGATATCTGAGTGTATCAATCCTAGTATACTCTTGGCCCTATTTTTACTTCTAGGAAATGTTGCTTTGGCATACTTTCCCAAAGCACATCATCTCGTTATGTACTAAGATCTGAAACTCCTGTTACAGTTTTCATAAGAATTCTCGGAGCCCCATGGTTCAAATGTCCCATTCTTCTGTGCCATAGTTTGTTCAAATCCTTGTCTCCATGACTGCCTATGAGTGCCATTAGTGATTCTAGATGTAGTTTGTACAACCTGTTACTTCTGATCCCAATCTGCACTTTCTTTTTCCAGTTTGGGTGTTTGACGTGTACTTTCTCCTTGATGAAGAAAATGTCATAGCCCTTGCCTTGAAGTTGCAACATGGAAAGTAAGTTCATCCCCAATCCTGGTACATGCAGCACATTGATAGCATGTAACCGCTCTCTCGTTTTTGTCTGAAAAGCTATGGTACCCTTCCCTATTGGAGTACACTTCGCCTTATTCCCCATGGTGATCTGAAAATTCATCCTTTCCTCCTGATAATCTTAGAAACATACCCGAATTCCCGTCATATTCCAAGAAGCTCCACTGTCTATATACCATACCTCAAATGATGCAGAGCTAGTCACACAAGCAACTTCTTCTTCCAATCTGGAAGCCAACATAGAGAAAACGAAATTACTCTCTTATGCAATTTTCTGAAAATTTGTGCGAGTCTCCTAATGTATATGCCTCTACATCATGGTCTCAACCCATAGTTGATTTTCGCTTCCTGTCACTGATTACTCACTTTGATACCATGTGAAAATTCTATCACTACAACAACTGATTTATTTTTCCTACTTATTTTCCAATAAGTTATTTACAAAAACCCTTCAGTAAATATTAAAATAAATTTTGTTGTAGATATCACACCATAATACAGAAACAAATACGTGCACAACAATCAAACACATCGACATAGATATTTTGGACAATTGTCCCTGGAAAAACCCAATGCAGGAAAACCAGTGTAGCAAAGGAGGATTTTTATTAATCAACTATTCTTCAATACAACTGGGTGCCAAACTGGCTTACCCAACAGAGATAAATTCTCCATCACTTCTCCCAAACTCAGTGCTAGGTTTGCTGGCCTCTGTGCAACTCCCAGACCCTCTACGTCAACTTCTGCCTCTCTGCGTCAGCACTGGGCCTCTCTGCGTCACTCATGCAGGCCCTCCAGTGACTATGCAGTCTTGCTGCCTCTATGTCTGCCTCTCTAACCTCTATGCTGATCTTCTGGTGTTGTTCCTGAGTCTCTATTTCGTACCCGGTACCTCTTGTTGCAATCCAGACCTCTAGTTCAAATTTCTCTGCTGACCCCACTCCAGAAATCGAACTCACTGGTCTTCCTCAGTGTATCTCCAACTAACCCTCAAGTCCCCTTTTATACTTTTCCTGTTGATGAATCAACGACCGAGATGAAGTCCCTAATCAATGGCTAAGACTAAAATAGACTTTATCCTTATCTTTTGGAAGCTTCTCATCCTTATCTTTATTAATACACATTAATATTTTTATTTCCCTAAGTTTAGACTTAGGAACTCATTAAAAATATTAATTATTTTAATAACTCTTCATCTGGATGGATTTTTCCAAAACGATTTTTCGGTTTTGTAGGTCTCATGTGATTTAGCCTCTCCACCAATTTTCATGGCTAGAGCACATCCAATGCTACCCCAAATCAACAACCATCACCCTAGTTCCTAGGGCCCTTGAGTGACCTACACATCATTAAGGAACCCATGCATGTCCCAACCCTTGGTGGGCAATGAAATACCCCACTTTAAAGGGTAATAGTTGTTGCATATCCCTCACAACATGCTCTTGTTTCCTAAAACCCCAAGCAATAATACAAAGTAAAATCATAAAAGGCAAAAGGCAAATAATGAATGATGGAAAAACAAAGGCTAGGGTAACTCATGTATCCATGATTGCTCCCTCCTACATCTATACACCAAAATATGTGGACATCCTTCATCATTATCATCTTTGAACCCATGGCATTTAGCATTGCGACCCCTGTGTCCCCATCCATTTCATCATTATTCACATGAACCCTATCAATTGAAGGATGTACTTTGGACCTGTCTTTACCCTTAAGAGCTAGGAACACCTAATAGGGTTGTTTATTAGCCACTCCTACCTAGGGAGATAACACTATTACAAGCTTAAAACCATAAATTTAGAAGGGAATCCCATTATGAAGTCTCATGGTGCCCTTGATTAACAAGTTTGGTTAAGTTAGATGCACTAATGAATTACTGTACCTAAAGGTGAGGAAGCCCATTGGATCTTATATGTAATTGGCAGGTGGTTTCATCATGGGCTAGGCAACTTAACTAGGGCCCAAGCTCACCAAGGATCATATTGACGCTCCTAGGGATGCGTTGAAAGCCATGGGACTCCATCATGTGTTAGAGCATCATTTCATGCCATGGGTGCCTTCAACACCCTCAGCGATCTATTCATTGTCCCAACTAGCTTAGCATATTATGGCAATTGATCCAAGGCCCAGATGTGGTTTATCCAGTGTTCCACAGGGACGCGTCCCCCAGGGTTGGGTGCGCGCACCCCTCGCACCCCACGCACCCAGGACGGGGAGTCTCTTGGGGGTGCGTTTCCCCACGCACCCTTTTTGGGGAGTCTTGGGGAGACGCAAGGGGGTGCGTTTCCCCAATGTGGGAGTCTAGACTCCCCAAGACTCCCCAAAAAGGGTGCTTCTGGGCACCCCCCTTCAGTGTAGGAGTCTAGACTCCCCAAAAAGGGTGCGCCTGGGCGTCCCCCTTTAAATTTGTCTAATAAGACTTAAAAATTAAAAATCAAAAATTCAAAAATCAAAACCATTAATTTTTTTTTATTTAAACTAAAATTAAAACTAAATAACTTAAACTTAAAAGTCTAAAAAAAATTAAAATGAAAATGAAAAATAAATAACTAAAACTTAAAAGCCTAAACCTAAAAGTCATGAAAGGAAAAACTTAAAGTTAAAAGCTCATTTCATTTCAACCCAAAGTCATTTCCATTTCCACGTAGAGGCATTGAATGATGAATGATATCGATCAATGTATTTGAATATTTTATTATTGATTTTTATTTTTGTTTTTCAAATCTCATGGTATGTATGAATAATCATTAATTCAATAATGAGACTTGTCACTTGAGTATGTCATATGAATGATGTATGTATCAAAATGAATGATGAGGATGGATCAATGATTCAATTTTCAATTGTCTATTTAATATTTTTATGCTTTCATTATTGAATAATGAACAATGAATATGAGCTTGAATTATATATATATATATATAGATACACCTCGGCAACTCCCCGCACCCCCGAAATTTCCCTAAAATTTGAGGGTACTCCCACACGTCCCCCCTGTGCGTCTCCCCGCACCGGAGTCTTGGTGGAACATTGGGTTTATCTCACCCTCGAGACATGGGAGAGCAAACACCATAGTCAAAGCCCTCATCATTGGAGCAATGCAGGCTCTTCTATCATCAAGAAACCCATGAGACCACTTCTTGTGCCCCAAACCCAATTTGCAGTCCCACATGATGACTTGCATGGATACCAAGGGGCCATCCTCTTGTTCAAGATTTATGGAGCCCTCTCTCACATTTTGGCATAAAGAGGACTCCACATGGCCCTCCAACGACCCTACATCAACATGATGTCATCAATTCGGCTAGCATTTGGACGACTAATTTATAATTTGTGAAAGCTACTTGCTTGGCTTGTGACCAAGGCTTGTTTCTTGCCCATTATTTTAATGTTTTGGGGGCTAATTAAGCTAATTCGACGTAGTGAGGTTCATATAAATAGAACTCACTATCATTTGTGAGAGCATCATCACACTTGGATTTTTTCTCTTGAAAAGAACTCGCATTTTTTCTTTGGAGCTATTGGAGACTCTTTTGATGCATTTTGATGTGTGGAAGATGATTCACATTTCTTCTTTGGAGCTTCTTCTTGAATGATGGATAGATATATTGCATGTTTTTTGTAAGTACTCAATATTAATGAAATTTTTCTTTGAAATTTGTTTAATGTATGGAATTGTTTCTCTAGAATATGCGAATTTGTGTTGTAATTATCAAAAATTAAATTTGGAAAGCTTTTCTAGTAGAGTATTGCATATGTTATCCAATGCCAAGCATGTAATGAATTTTCCTAGTGAATGAATGTCTTGATTCTTCATGAAACTCTATTATATCTTGAAGAGGGTAAATGTTTGAAGTTGGTACCTAGGGCATTGATTTTGAGCCTCCTTAGAAGACGTTTTATCTTATCTTAAGCATGTCAATACTCTATTTCCCAAAGAACTAGGCACTAGTACAAGAATTTTGGTGATCAAACTCATCTTTCTCCATATTTTCTCCTCCTAAATTTTGATCCCTTAAAGGTAGGGCAGAAATCTAGGGCTTGCAGTGAAATTTTAGGGAGGTGACTTTTTGGGAATCCGTGGGTCCAAACATCAAGCTCGGGGTCTAGGCTACATAAGCTCCAAGTTTGGTGGGCATCCATCCAAGTTTCACCCATAAAATCTCTTGCCCTGTGTGCTACTCCAGAAGGGAAAACCTAGGTATTTCTCTCTCACCTTGGGGACATATCGTTGAGGGTTGTATGAGCTTAGTATTCATTGTAATAAATCATAAGAAGCCCTTTCTTCTCTTGGGCCTTAACATTGTGAATACCTATTACCGTCGAGAAACTTGAAAACCCTAGGTCTTGTGCCCTCTTTTCTAGGGTTTTTCTTAGAGAGTTGTTTGCTTCTTTGAAGCCTCATACCTTTCTTGAGCCTCCCTTCGAATGAGCTCTAGCTCCATCACCTTAAACCTTCAAACCTAGAATATCTGTTATAGGTGATCACAATCATACCGGGACTCCAACCATCAGTAAAAGTCCGTAAAGAGCCAGGGACCTTGGCTGTGGTGACAATGGGCCATTGTCCCATTGTTGTCACTTATTCTAATAGTTCTCGCATAGGTTTTCCCACCTTAGGGCCCTGCTAGATTTTGTGGTAACATTTTGGCACCGTTGTTGGGGAGGAAGCAAATCTACCTCCTTGGTCAAACATTTGAAGAGGTGATTCCTTTAATGACAATATAAATCCTTTTCTGGTAACTCCATTGGAAGAATGAAGCCCTTGTTCTTCATTGAACCTCAAAGTCAATGCTTGTAAGGTGAAGAAAGCATCTCTTAAGGCATTTTGAGTTCACCCTGGCAACTCCTGCATGATTGATATGTGTAACCTAATAGAATATCTTACTTTGATGAGATCCCTGCCTTGGACATCATTGACATTCCTGGGTACCCAAATCATGTGACCTTCACAGATATATTTTGGGTTCCCAAGTTTGATGGTGATCCATCTTCTGCAATTGATCATGTGGCGAGATTTGCCACATATGCCTCAAAAGCTTATGTGGTTCATCAAGATGTTCTCATTATGTTGTTCATAAGGTCCCTTCAAGGTCATCATTCATGGTTATATAATTGCAATTCTAGGTGTATTTCATCAATTGAAGCGCTTTTTGATAACTTTCAGGAGCATTCTCGAAATAAGGACTAGGCTGACCCAAAATTAGATATTGATCTTCAAGAAGTTGTCATTGAGCATGAGGACAATCGTGAGGAAGAAGAGGATCCCTTTCTAGATTATCAAGACGAGGTCATTGATGAAGATATTAAGAGAGATCTTCAATGGGAGCAAGATAAGGAGCTTGATGAAGAGGGTTCCTTAGAAGGTAGAATTGAAGATAGCCCCATCTTTTTCAAGGACGTTGTCTCTAACATTGTACATATCAAGGACCTTGAGAAAGATGATCCCATTAACCCCTTAGGCATTGACATTAGTGAGTACTTGCACATTGAAGTAGGGAAGTGGGAGATCACAAGCCATCGTTTTGACAAGGACCCTATCTATGATATCGATGATGATATCAATAATAACCTTGTCTTTCCCTACCTTATGATCTTGGAGGTGTATTTGAATCATTCATGGAGCCTCTCATCATTCCTCAATGTACAATCATTAATGATGATGACCCTAGGTCATTTCCCCCTTTTGAATATAGTCATGAAGAAAGGCACCTTATTTGTTGTGATCCTTCATGCTAGCCATCCCTTCATCCTTCTCATCATGTTTCTGAGGACCCCATAAAGCATTACATCACTAAAGGAGCACTTGAGCTTGGTCATTGATTTCTCCATATTTGGTATTGAGGGAATGATCCAATGGGTCCAGCGAGATTCATGTTCTTCGCATTTTTCCATGGCCCCTTTGTATGATTCATAGTTGCATTATTTTCCCACCTCCCATCCTTGTTACGTAACATATGAGTCTCATGATTATCATTAGTTCTTTCAAATGTATATCATTATTGATAATAGGGGTAGGAAATATAATCCTAACCTAATGATATGTTGGTTACATTAGCTATATGACTATACTTAGCACATGCATAATGTAGTGTGCATGGTAGAATAGGATGCATTGCATATTGATTTTGCATAGCTACTATAATCATATCATGTTCTCATGCTAGAATAGATGCATCATAGAATAGATTTATTTTTCTATATGGTTTTATTATTTGATGAAAACATGGGTGATAAAAGTACGTCCAGGGTACATGCTTCCAACATTGTTTATGATGTGCAACATATAGGTCTACAGTACCAGATGATTGTTGTTCTTATGACCTCTCCATTTGAGTACATTGATCGTGCACTCTACAAAGAGCTCATGTCCCAGTTGCAGCCAGATGTTACCTACCAAAAGTGGGTGACCCCAATAGGAGAATTTTTCTCCTTGACATCTCTTCAATCGACAACCAGCAGTCCCTAACAGCCACCAATATAGCCGATTGATTGTGCCATTTGATCTTCACTCCCTCCATCAGTCATATGTCCCCTTGCCCATCTGTTGAGAGCATATGTTTGAAGGTGGGCAATCTAATACTAAACGTATGCTTTTCATTGTGCAAACAGGTGCTTATGCTTGTTTTTTCCTTGGGCATCTTGGGCATGTATTATTGGGTAACTTGGAAGAAGGGTTTTGACTATAGTTTTGTTCCCTCATCTTAAATGGAAGGTTAATCCTCAATCCTAGTCCCATGGGATCTCCCCTATTGACCTATGGCCTCAAGAAGGGTACTCTTTGGGAAACCCCAATTTTGGTAGCGTGGTCTTGTTTACTCATTTCACATTTTTCACTCCCCTCTACCCATTACAAGCCCTATTTCATCATCTTCCCTCTTTGGGTCCACAACGCACTAGTACGCCCCCTCCCTTTATCCACATGTCTAGGTCAGCCTCAGAGTTGTTGCCCTGGAGGTTGATGTTGCTAAAAGAACTTAAAAAGCATATCATGGCCACAAGGAAGAAACAAAAGAAAAGAATATCATAAAGTTCAAAAGATGGCCAAGACATTTAATATTAGCACGTGGGCAAAAGCCAAACATGAGCTCTACTCCATCACGACCATCACTCTAGTTCTTAAGGCCCTTGAGTGCACTACACATCATTAAGGAACCCATGCACCTCCCAACCCCTGTTGGGCGATGAAGTACCCCACCCTATGTTGCCAGGAAACGTGGGTTCGGGGACGAGGACGTCATTTTCTGAAACAGGGTGCGTGGGTTCGTCGGGGGTATATTATAATTTATATATA
>APFE030714862.1:49052-80705 GCA_000404065.3 Pinus taeda
CAAGTACCCATCATCAGGGTTCTTCGTACCTGTCAAGACAAAAGAACCCAAATTTTTTTAATGGAGAACCCGGTTCTTTATAGAAGAACCCGGTTCTTATGGGTTCTTCTCAGAAGCACCCATACAAGAATCCGGTACTTGGGTTCGAGAACCCGGGACAGGTTCGAGAACCCCACCCCCGGGTTCGGGAACCCATGCAACATAGACCCCACCTTAAAGAGATAATAGTTGTTGGATATCTCTCACAACATGCTCTTATTTCCTACAGCCCCGCGCAATAATACAAAGACAAATCATAAAAGGCAAAAGGAAAATAATGAAGGGTGGAAAAAAAAAGATAGAGGTAACTCATGTATCCATGATTACTCCCTCCTAAATCCATACACCCAAATATGTGGACATCCTTCTTCATTACCATCTTTGAACCCATGGGGTTTGGCTTTGAGACCCCTGTGTCCCCATCCATCTCATCATTATTCACGCGACCGCTATCAATTGAAGGATGTACCTTAGACCTGTCTATCCCCTTAGGGGATGGGAATGTGAAAATTCCAATATGGAATCCTATTGCAGCAACTGGTATTATTTCTCCTAATTGTTAATTAATTTAACAATTTATCTACTACGACGAATATCGAAATAAACACATTGCAACCTTCACAAATAAAATATTGCAGAAAAATAATGCACTAGAAACTGAGAAATGCTAGCACACACACATAAAATATGAGACAATTATTTTTGGACAAATGTCCCCTAAAAAATCCAACTTGGGAAAATCGGCGCAGCAGTGAAAATCTGAGTACAATCTCGATGCTTGAACTGGCGATCCACAACAAGAAAATCTAGGCAAAATTATTGAAGGGAATTTACCCTTCCTCCACAAGCAATCCCAACACAACTTGCCTACAGAAAACTTGGCCTCCTGAAGCTTTTGCGTCACCCTCTACACTGGACTGTGCAATCACTATGACGTCTAGCCTCTGACTGGCTCTGATGAAGTCGTTTTGCCTTCTACTGGTGAGAAATTTGTCTCTCTGGCCCTCTGGAACCTCTGCCCAACCTCTAGATCTGAGAATGATTTTCTCTCCAACAAATCGAACTACCATCTCCGAATCTATTGCATAAAGCTCTGCACTGCCTCACTGAGATAACTCAGCCCTTTTGTTGTTACCCCTTCGGATCACTGTCCCTGCCCCTCACTCACAGCTTCGATCTCTGACTCACTCCAGCAACTCACTGTTGCTACTCTGGAAATCAATCTGCCAAGAAATTGAACTGCGCAAGTGTCTTCTCCATCACCACATCGACTCCTTTTATAATCCACTATTGGAGCACCAACGACTAAGATTAAAACATAATCGACGGCTAGGATATTTCTGGATCAATTTGTGTGAGTTTCTAGACTATTCTCGTTTTATCTCAATTAATATTGATTAATTAACCATATTCCCTAATTTTATACTTCGGAAATATTTTTAAAATCAGTTAATAATCTAATTGACACAGTTCTAGGCGAATTTCCAGAAACAATTTATGGGTTTTGGAGATCTCATGTATTCTAGCCTCTCCACCAAATTTCGTGTTTAGGTCACATCCGTTGCTACAAAAATCTAACACTCCCTCTTAGCGAGGAATGCGTTCTAGTGCTGCACACCCTCCCACAACACTTTGTCTCCATATCATCTCCTGTCACGTTGTTGATGTCTAGCCATACTGCCCACCAACCATTGCGCAACTCTGATATACACTACATCTATTTTGCTGCTAACTTTTCCATACTGCTACCAACACTGCATTTGCATTGCAACTTCCTCTCATCTATTGTTGCTACAACTGCAACATCTACATTTGAAAAGCAACCAAAATATTGAATCAACTGTGTTCAGTATGATGCATATGTCTCCTGAGTTTCTGACTGCTACTAGCCTTTGCACTGTCATTGAAGGATCTACGTTGCAGCCAACTCTGCACTGAGTCGTCTGCTCTGTTGTCAATATTGCATTACACTCCCCAGCTTTTGACTGCTACTCGTCTCTGCAACTATCACTCTGGTATTGACTGCACCAACTGCCACTGATCCATCCTGCTAACAAATACTATGGGCCCCTGTAGCAAGGTATTGATCCATGAGGTGGACTCCTCAAGGACCCTGCCCAATCTCTATAGCTCTCTGGGGCTACAACACCAAATCTCCCCACCTCACTCCTAGAGGTATATCTGCAAACATCGCAAAGTCTTCCTCCAACTTGGAGGACAATCTATCAATCTTTGTTAAGGCTGCCAGTTGGTCTTGCTTCTCCTCCTTATTCTTCTTCCTGAGACGACACTGGGTATTGTAGTGACCAAGATCACCACATTTAAAGCACTTGACCTTTGACAGGTCCTTCTTCTTCCTCTGCTCCCCCTTTAATGCAAGGGCCACATTCTCCTACTCCTTCACCATCTTTGATCCGCTACTGCTGTTGCCACAAATGGAGCTCTTTAATAGAGCTCGTCTCAACTCCTCCTACTACAAATTGGACCACATCTTGTCCCACTCTTGTAGTCTATCTCTGCCCAATATGCTTTGGACAAAGACCTCCCACTCCTCTGAGACATTGTTGAGTGCCAATTGCACTAGCTTCGTGGGTTGAGGCGTTGCCCCAACAGCTAACAGCCGGTCTCAGACCTCTTGAATCTTGGTAAGGAAGGGATCTATGCCTTCCCCCTGTGAAAATTTCTAGATAGAAACCCAACTGCATTGACTGATATTATTTCTTCTACTTATTAATTCATAAATAAGTTATTCACAGTGTTTCTACGACAAATAATGAAATAAATTCTATTGCAACCTTCACAATTAAAATACTACGGAAAGTAAATGCAAGGAAAAATACTAGCACAAGTATAATCACAATAACAAACCCAGAAAACCCAATGCGGGAAAATCGGTGCAGCAAATGAGGGTTTCTTTATTAATCTTCAGCAAAAATCTCATGTACAAGATACAACCAGCAGAATAGAAGAGGAATATCTGTGAGAAATTTACTGATAGTTCTCTCACACTTCCCGACAAGATTCTGATCCAAGAGGGACCTGTTGCCCCCTCTACATCTCACTGCGCCAGCTTCTACGTGAGGACTACGCAGTCCCAGCGTCAGCCTCTGCACTGTCCCTCTACGTCACAGCCTTTGCGTTGTGCCTTCTCTGCTTTGCGTCAGAGAGTGTAATGCAACTCTAATTGACACAATATATCATGGTAGGCTCCATCCTCTATCTGAAAAGTCCCACAAGTAACTTCCTTATCCAAATAGCCTCGCAAGTTGCTTGACTTGAAGCCATGTACTTGGCCTCCACTGATCCAAAATGGATTTAGCATAGCCTTCAAATCAAAAGTCTTCAAATACAAGTGAAAATGGAATAATGTTGAAGTGCTCGTGAATATGAATCCAACGATGCAAACAGCATGCAAATCTGAGTTCGGATAAGAAAAACAAAGCCAATTAAAGATTTAGGCCAAAAAGTCAATGCCTACGTCAGCGGAACAGGTGGCAACCCAGGAAAGAGTCACAAGTTTTTGATGATGTCAGCGCGGAAGATGATGTGGCAGTCTGAGATTCGTTCATACCACAAGCAATGGGGATCAGCGATCAAGAGGGGAGATCGTCCGATCAAAGGAGATCGACGCATATTACGTCGAAACATGTAGGCAAGTTATACTAGAAATCCGACGCGATAAAGTAATGAAAAAGAAGCTAAACTCTTTGAGTTCTGACAGGAGAGCGGTAAATGGTTTATCGTGTGCCTTCAAGGCAAGAAGCGGTTTTCGACCAAGAGCACACAATTCCACTCACCGCTCAACACGTAGCCGCCCGAAAACCACTTTCTTGCGTGCCTTCTGAGAATTAGTAAACATGCTAGTTGGAGCGCGAGACCACGTGACAGCCGTCGGATCCCACAGGACAAATCAATGGTGTGAAACGTCCAGATCAGTTGATGAGTGAGACGCGATAGCCGTCAAATGGTTTGTTCTCGAGATCAGCACCGGGGAAAGGCCGGACAGTCGAGGTCCACCCTGCGCCCACTGGTCCTTTCGTTTATAATCTATTTTTATTATAAACGTATTGTTCCACGTTTATTGCAATTTGTAACTGTACGTGTTATATAAACACCATAACACAGAAAAGTTGACAGAGGTGTGCGTTGTGAACCGTTCCAAGGAGTCTGGAGGTCAAGGTGACCAAGTACGGTCGAGTGTATGCTCATTTCAACTCGAGGATTCGAGCTGAAGACGGCGGTGAGATCCATTTTCATGTTTGAGACTCTGGTTTTGAGCTAACACCTGTAACAACTATTTGAAGAACATAATAAAGAGGTCAGCATTGAAAGCTAAAGGACCAGGAGACTTAGCCACGAATTTTGGTGAACTCCTTTATCAATTTTGGTTGTGTTGATGTGTTTGATTGTGTTTTATAATTGTTTAAGTGTTTCTGTTATTTGCAATCTTATCGATCCATTTCACTAAATAACATAGGCAACTTCACACATAGTTTGTAATACCTTTTTCAATTTCGGATCAAGTGGTATTAGAGCTTAAGGTTTTCAAGGTTTGACAAGTTTGTGTGGAGATTTGAATGCTTACTAGGTTGAGGCTCGAACGAGGTGAAGGTGAACTTGTTGAGGCAAATCCAGAGATTGAAAGGGCCTTTTCACAAAGAAGGATAGCAGATGAAACTCCACTTGGGTCAGAATCCCAGTTCTTGGATAGTTTCATGACGATACGTGCCATGGTGGGAGAGATGTATAATGAGTTTAAAAAGGGTAAAGGTGAAGGCACTTCATCACCTAAACAAGACAAAGAAGCAAAGAAACCTTTTCTTTTTATCCCTCCAGACAAAGAAGATAAAGGAAAAGAAGAGAAGCCTCCTCCATCTCCTCCATCATCACCATCATCGTCTTCTTCTCATAAAACTAGTTCTTCTAAGAAGAAGAAAAAGAAAGTCTCTTTGATCAAATTAGATGTAGAATTTGATTTGCCAATTTATGATGGAGAACTTAATACTGAAAAGCTTGATAATTGGATAAGGCAAATTGATGTATATTGCAAGGTGCAGAAAGTTGATTCAGAAAGGATGAAGATCCAGCGAGCTAGCCTTCGACTTGCAGGAACCGCACTTGTGTGGTGGGAAGGCAAGACACAAGCAGATCTCCAAAAGGATGGTAAAATCATTTCAACTTGGAATGAATTTGTTTCTGCCATTAAAAATCAATTTTGTCCTTTGGCTTCTATGCAGCAAGCAATGATGAGTTGGCAAACACTACATCAATTGAAGGGTCAACGTGTTCAAAGTTATACTCAGGGTTTTCGTAAGAGAGCTTTAACATTAGGCATATCATTAGACTCACCAGAGACATTGTTAAAATATATAGTTGGTCTTCATAGTTATTTGAAGCATACTATACTTACGTTTAATCCCACTAGCTTAGATGATGTATCAATGCAACCAACTCATCTAGAGGCTAGAGGTAAAAATGTAACCCCAGATGTTGGGAAATCATCCAAATCTATTGAGAACAAGAATAAAGGAAAGAAGAAATTGAAATGGAAGGAAAGGAAAACAAACATTGTGAAGTGCACTCATTGTAAGAAGGCAGGACACGATGAGGCACACTGTTGGTCTTTGCATCCAGAATTGAAGCCTAAGAAGTTCGGGAGTAAGCGAAAGAATGTTGTTGCTATTCAAAAGGACTTGGGATCAGACTCAAGTGATGAAATAATGGTTACAGCAACAAGTATAAAAGGTAAAGATTCTGAAGCATCTACAAGTAAATTTTCACATTCTGCTGATAATGAAAGTTATCAAAGGAAAAGAAATGAGCTATTTCATATTATAGTCATTTCCAAGCACACTAAAATTGATACTTTATTTGATAGTGGGTCACAAGTTAATTTGATTTCTGAAACAATTGTAAAGAAGTTGGGTTTAGAAACAAAACCTCATAAAAAGCCATATCCATTAGGTTGGGTGTGTGATAAAACAAAGCTACAAGTTACGAAACAATGTAAACTTCATTTTGTTGTTGGGTCAACATTTGTAGATGAGGTCAAGTTAGATATAGTCCCATTGTACATATGTGGAATTGTATTAGGAAGTCCATACTTGTACGATAGAAAAGCTATCTTCTATCAAGCTGAAAATAAGCATCAACTCACTAAGGATGGAATTGAATATATTGTAAGGGCTCATAAACTCAAAGATAACTTCGCTCTCATAAAGTTAGGATAGATGAAAAGAATTATAAATTCAAGTAAGCAATTTTTACTAATGATTGTAAAAGCAAAGGATCTTGGTAAATCCAATGCATTCCAAAGCTGTAATCCTAAACAGAAAGCAAATCTAGTTAAAGTTGTTTCCGATTATGATATTCTGTTTCAAGAGCCTAAAGGGCTTCCACCCAAGCGAGAGATAGCACATGATGTTTATTTACAGCAAGATGCTCCACTACCTAACATTGGAATGTACAGGTTATCAACTCTAGAGAATTCAAAGATAAAGAAGCAGGTACAGGAGTTGCTCGATAAAGGGTTTATTCGACCAAGCACATCACCGTGCAGATCACCTATTGTGTTGGTGCGAAAGAAAGACGGTTCGTAGAGAATGTGCATTGATTTTAGAGCACTAAATAAAATCACCATAAAGAATCGTTATCCTCTTCCTCATATTGATGATTTATTAGACCAGTTAAAAGATGCAGTTTACTTCTCTAAATTAGACTTGCGAAGCGGCTACCATCAGATCAGAGTTGCAAAATAGGATGTATGGAAAACTGCGTTCAAAACGAAGCAAGGACTTTATGAATGGTTGGTTATGCCTTTTGGCTTAACTAACGCTCCTGCAACGTTTATGCAAGTCATGAATGATGTATTTAGACCATTTATTGATGATTTTGTATAGTCTATTTAGATGATATTCTTGTTTTCAGTAGGACATGGGATGAACATGTAAAGCATGTAAAGCAGATTTTAGATGTTTTAAAAAAAAGAAAATATCTATGTGAAACTGTCAAAATGTGAATTTCGCAGAACATCTTTGAATTATTTGGGTTATATTGTAGAGGGTGGTGAATTGAAGATAGATCCCTTTAAGGTCGAATTCATTGTAAATTGGCCTAAACCCAATACTGCTACAGAAGTTAGAAGTTTCTTAGGGGCAACGCAATATTGGAGAAAGTTTATCGCTAACTTTCGTTGATTGCAGCTCCTTTACATGCTTTGACAAGTGTGAAACAGGTGTTTCAGCGGGGAGGCAAACAACAGAAAGCCTTCGACACATTGAAAGAAAGGATCAATACAGCGTCAGTACTAGCACTGCCAAATCTTCAGCATCCATTTGAGATCGAGACAGATGCAAGTGAATATGCCATGGGGCCAATGTTGATGCAGCACAGAAAGCCTATATGCTTTCATTCTGAGACATTTACATCAGCAGTAATTAACTGTCCTACATATGATAAAGAATTGTATGCATTAGTTCAGAGCTAAGTAACCAGATTCGTTATAAATCGGACACGATTCACTGGGGATTCGAATCCCCTCTCTCAGGTGACTTCATCCTCTTGTTGCAAGAGGAATTGGAGCACATGGGAATTTGTATAGTGTGAAGTAGAGCAGGCTTGAGCAGTCCAAGGCAGAGACAATGGTGTATGTGCACACCAACCTTCGTCTTATTTACAGCAGTGTTGAGTTGGCATTGGCCAACATGGATCTCAGTGATTCAGTGCAAGACCCTGTTAGATTTGATGACAGTGATATTTTAGAGGGGTCATCCTCCACACTAGCAAATGCAGAGGCGACTATGGATACAGGGGAGGAGGAGGATGCGGAGGAGAGCAGTGGTGACCATGATGGTGAGGACATTGATACTGATTCTAATGATGACTATGAGGAATGATGACTCATGAGTCATGGGCTACCTATTGCCTTGAGGCTTGTATACCTGTAGTTGTTTTATATTTTCTATTTCTATTTGCCATTGGCATTGCACCAGCACTACCTATGTAACACTGATTTGATGACTTAATGAGAAAACTACAACGATCAGTGTCTTTATTTTACTATCTTGTAATTGTAAGTTGTCTTTCATTTATGAATCATGATTTATGTGAGCACTGACATGTATTTGAATTTTGTATGTGCTATGCAATGTGCATGCTATAGATGAAGATCTATGTTTGAAATCAATTATTTTGTATCACTAATTAGAATTTGTGTGAGAAATATCTAATTTCTAATATATATATATATATATATATATAACGAATCCTACGTGTCCTATTCCGAGGGGTCAACGTGTCTGAATCCGACACTCAAATCCCTGTATCCTACGAATCCCGAATCCCCGTGTCAGGTGACTTAGATTCAGAGTGTTAAAAAGTGAAAACATTACATAATGGGTAAAGAAACAATCATACACACAGATCATCAACCACTTCAATATTTACACTCACAAACTAAATTGCAACAATCAAGACATTACAGGTGGATGGGTTTTCTACAGCAATTTCATCTTGTTATCAGATATAAGAAGGGCATACATAATAAGGTTGCAGACATGTTATCAAGACCAACTATAAATGCATCCACAATACTTGAGCATAATTCAGTAATTCATGAAAGTTACATTGAACAATATGCTCAAGACATAGATTTTAAGGATGTATATGCAACTTTAAGTCATGGCAAGCAGGTAGAAGAATTGGATTATTATATAAAGGACAAACTCTTATATCATTTGGGAAAGTTATGCATTCCACAAACTGAAAGAGTTAATATAATTCAAGAAGCACATACTTCTCTCATATCAAGACATTTTGGTGTAAGTAAAATAGTTGCACAATTGCAAAGGTTTTGTTATTGGCCATGAATGAATGACACAGTTTCTAGATATATCAAAGGATGTACTATGTGTGCTACAAGCAAGCCAAGTAATAGAAAATTAGGCTTGTATACTCCACTTCCAATTCCTTCTCGTCATTGGGAAAGTGTTTCCATGGATTTTGTTGGGGGATTGCCAAAGTCTAGAAAGGGTCATGATTATTTGTATGTAGTTGTGGATAGGTTCAGTAAGATGTGTATTTTGATACCATGTAATAAACAGGTCACAGCTGAACAAACTGCAAAGTTGTCCTTTCAAAATGTATGGGTTCATTTTGCATTACCCACTTCTATTGTACTCGATCGAAATTCTCGATTTGTCGGGAAATTTTGGTCAAGTCTATGGGAGTTAATGGACACAAGGTTAAAGAAGAGCACACCTTTTCATCCGCAAACAGATGGTCAGACAAAAGTGGTCAACAAGACAGTGATACAGTTGCTTCGAGGATATTGCAGCAAGCATCCCAAACTTGGGATGAGCATTTGTGTTAAGTGCAGCATGCTTACAACCGTGCAAAACATTCTTCTACTCAAAGATCTCCTTTTGAGACTTGTTTTCGTTTTACACCAAATTCTCCTTTTGATTTTGTCTTTGGTAGAGACATAGTAGTTGATGGACACAGTGATGTGGAAAAAGCAACCAAGTTCATTGAACAAATCCAAGAAATTCACTAGGCAGTACAGGAACAGCTGGAAAGAAGTCAAGCAAAGTATAAGGTGCAACATGACAAACATCGAGTTGAGCATAGTTTTCAAGTTGGAGATCAAGTCTGGTTGTACATCAGCAAAGCAAGACTGCAAGGGGAAGGTAAAAAGTTGAAACCAATTAGATATGGTCTTTTCAAAATACTTGATAAAATTGGTGAAAATGCTTTCCGTCTAGATCTACCAGCTTATATGCAAATCTATTAAGTTGTTAATGTTGAAAACTTGAGGTTGTATGAACCTTCATTGATTGAAGATCCCGAAGAGCAAGGTCAACTACTTTTCATTGAGGATATGTTGCCCAAGTATCTCAATGAGTTATAGGAGGACACAGTTCTTGATAGGAGGATAAGAACTTCGTGATGAGGGAAAGTTAAGTATTTGCGAATTGGACTCAAAGGTACAAATCCAAGTAAAGCACAATGGATAGAGATTGGAAAAGTGAAGGAACTTTATCCTCACTTACTTGATAGCTAAAACCAACTTTTGGTGGACCAAAAGCTTCCAATGGGGAGGAGTGATCCAAAATGGATTCAACATAGCCTCTAGATCAAAAGTCTTCAAATACAGGTGAAAATGGAATAATGTTGAAGTGCTCATGAGTACGAAGCCAACAGTGCAAACAGCATGCAAATCCGAGTTTGGATAAGGAAAATAGAGCCAATTAAAGATTTAGGCCAAAAAGTCAATGCCTACGTCAACAAAATAGGTGGAACCCCGGAAAGAGTCACAGGTTCTTGATGATGTCAGTGAAGAAGATGATGTGGCAGGCTATGATTGGTTCATACCACAAATGATGGGGATCAACAATCAAGAGCAGAGATCGTACGATCAAAGGAGATCGACACATATCGCGTCAAAACATGCAAGCAGGTTATCCTGGAAAACGAACGCAATAAAGTTATGAAAAAGAAGCTAAACTCTTTGAGTTCCAACAAGAGAGGGTAAATGGTTTACCACGTGCCTTCAAGGCAAGAAGCAGTCATCGACCAAGAGCACGTGATTCCACTCCGCGCTCGACACGTAGCCTCCCGAAAACCACTTTATCGCGTGCCTTCGGAGAATTAGTAAGCATGCTAGTTGGAGCGCGAGACCACACGACAGCCTTTGGATCCCACAGGATAGATCAACGGTGCGGAACATCTAGATCAATTGATAAGCGGGATGCGATAGCCGTCAGATGGTATGTTCTCGAGATCAGCGTCGGGGAAAGGCCAAACGATTGGGGTCCACCCAGCGCCTGCCAGTCCTTTCGTTTATAGTCTGTTTCTATTATAAACGTATTGTTCAATGTTTATTGCAATTTGTAATTGTATGTGTTATATAAACACCATAACACAGAAAAGTTGACAGAGGTGTGCGTTGTGAACTGTTCCAGGGGGTCTGGAGGTCAAGGTGACCAAGTACGGTCGAGTGTATACTTGTTTCGACTCGAGGATTCGAGCTGAACACTACAGTGAGATCCATTTTCATGTTTGAGACTGTTTTTGAGCTAACACCTATAACAACTATTTGAAGAACATAATAAAGAGGTCAGCACTAGAAGCTAGAGGACCAAGAGACATAGCCAGGAAGTCTGGTGAACTCCTTTATCAATTTTGGTTGTGTTGATGTGTTTGATTGTGTTTTATAATTGTTTAAGTGTTTATGTTATTTGCAATATTATCAATCCATTGCACTAAGTAACATAGGCAACTTCACACATAGTTTGTAATACCTTTTTCAATTTTGGATCATCTACTAAACTGAGTGCAATTGATATCTGCTTTCTGTTGTTCCAAGAAATTGCAACTCACCCAATGTTGAAGATGCTACCTGAAGTAATCTTCTTGGATGTGGAGCTTGCTACCGCTCAAACTAGCAGGGGTCCTAGAAGGGAATCCTATAGAGCAACTACTAGGTCAACTGACAACAATGCAGCGATAACGCACTGTCACCTCAGCTAAAGCTCCTTGCTCTTTACAGATTTTCACCAATGGTAGGAGACCCAGTATAAGAGGAATCACAAAGGTAGGTGGATCAATGATATGATGAAGAGTGATTCCTAAAACCTATTCACAAGAGAGGCTCAGATAAAGGACTTAATTGCTATAGAAGCAAGATGGATGACTCTCTTACAAGGGTTGAGAGGAATACCTAGATCTAGAGTTGAGGAGTATTTCTTGATAAGAAGTGCCCTAGACCTAAGGATCCTAAAGGAGAAAGAGTTTCTATGCAATCCTTGTGAAGTTGGAGTTGCAAGGTGGTGGGGCCACAAAGAAGCCGAAGTGGACCAAACGAGGTCAAGGGTGAGGGATAGGGCTTCCAATAGGTGGACTTAACCAAGTAAGGGGGAAGAAAAGGATCAAAGTAAGGTTTGACTTGAAATTTGAGTGCAATGATCCTAATGAAGCCACTAACCAAAGGGGACCTAGGGAGGAGAATGGTCTTCAACCTAGGGCTTTGAGTATCTTGAGATTCCATCGTGGGATCAACCTCAAATTTGGAGGACCTCTCAAGAATTCCCCAATGTTGTAGTTGACCAATTTTCAAGGATTTTCATTAGCTAGAAATGATTTTAGATGATAACATAGGAGACCTACTAAATTAGGGCTTAGAAAAGAGGAAGGGAGGTGACAAGGATATTCTTTTGTGATCACCTTAGGACTAGGCCAATGCCTAGCCAATTTGGGAGAATGGAGTCTAATGAATTCAACGTTTAGAGATGCTTATACCTAATCAAAGAGTCTCTTAGCAACTTCGCATGGCCTAGAAGCAGCAACTAGATCACTAGGAAAGTTTATACTTCGTTGGTGTTGTAATTGACTTATCAAGGTAATAATGACAATCATATACCTCTACGACATTTATTCATCATACTTGAGCATGAAACATACGAAAGCAACCCTCACAAAGACAAGTTTTGCCAAATTTGCATTTCTTAAACAACACCTACACCAGCGTCATGAGCAAAAACATTCATACATTACGCAAGTGATGATACATGTAAGGTAAAACATCAAAAATGACACTTACAAGTATTGTGAAAATCCTCCAATCATCAATGTGCAAAAATATCAAAGCTCCGAGACAAAGGATAAGCCTTCTTCATATGCCTTTTGCCTTTTATTGATTTTTCTTTCATAATTGCTTAGGGCTCAAGGGAATGAGATCATGGTGTGTAAGATATAGCAATGGATACCCCAAGATGGGGCAATTCATCGCCCACTAGGGGTTAGGACAATCATGGGTTCCTTGATTATGAAAGGGATCAATTGAGGGACCCTAGGAACCAGGGTGATGGCCATAATGAAATAGGTAGAGCTCATGTTTCGCTTTCGTCCACATGCTAAATGTGTATGTCCCAACCATATTTTGCATTTTATGGTACTTTCCCTGTTGAGAGTGGTCAAAAATTATGCTCTTTCTTTTCCTTTTAGCTGCATCAACCTCCAGGGCATTGTTTCAAGCCTGACCAAAATGTGGACAAGGGGAGGGAGAGGCTAACTCCTCGTCGAGCCAAAGGACAAATGTGGACCCAGATGAGAAATATGGTGAATGGGGTTATAATGACCAGAGGGGTGTGATATATATGGTGCTAAAAAGTGGGACCTCCAAACCAAAATCAAGGTTTCCCATCTAGTCCCTGTTGAAATTTCTAAGTCTAACCCGTTAGAAATTTAATCTGTATTCTTCTGGTTTAATTCTTCTACTTGTTAATTTCAAACAAGTTATTTAAAACATATAAATAACGAAATAAACACAATACAGTCTCAACATCTACAGATCAACTGCTGAAAGAGAACAAACACACAAGTGACACAGTTATTTTTGGACAACTCATCCTCGGAAAAACCCAATGCGGAAAAACCAGTGCAGTAATTCTGATGGTTTATTATTATGCATTATTTCCTTGAGTACCATTGGATGCCAAACTGGCTCACTCGATAGTAATACCTCTCTATTTGGACACAAGTATTCAGAAAACCTGTCCCACGAAACCCTCTCCAGCAACTCTGAAGCACTGTGCTAGCCCTTTTGGCCTCTACGTCAGCCCTCTAAGGCACTACGTAGCCTCTGGGACCCTCTGCGTCACTCCTGTTGCCCTCTGCATGGATGACGCAAGCCCTCTGACATCTGTGTTGTCTCTGTTGGGCTTTGTGTGGCCTGCTTTGGCTTCTACATCTACCTCTGTGTTGGTCTCTTGGCACTCTCTGCGTCTATCCAATACTCACCGCCCCTCGTTGTTGATCATTGATTCAACTTTACTTAGCAAACCCCGCTCTAGTAAATTGAATGACTAATCACTCTGGTGTATCTCCAACTAACCCTCAAGCCTCCTCTTATACCTTTTCTGTTGAGTCTCCAACGACTGAGATTGAATCTCTAATCAACAGCTAAAATATTAGATTTGGATTGATCCATGACTTTTCGAACCTTCTAACCCAGTTTTATATTAATACCCATTAATATTTTATTTTCCCTAAGTTTAGACTTAGGAACTCCATTAAAAATATCAATTATTTTAATATCTCCCAAACCGGTTAGAATCTGCCCAAACCATTTCTGGATCTTGGAGATCTCATGTGTTCCACCAATTTTCATGGCTAGAGCACATCCGATGCTACCCCAAATCAATAGTGCCACCCCTAAAGTTAGTAGCCAATAAAAGAGATCCCACGGGACTAGGATACAAGGCTAACCATCAAATTGGATGGAGGCAACAAGAGTACACATCAAACCCACTCTTTCCACCAAATCCCTCCACCAATCCATGCCAAAAAGTGTCCATGATAAGTAAACAAAAATACCCAACTACACAAGAAAAAGCCATACCTTCGGGGTCGAGAGGCCCACCTTCAAAGTTTCAAACATATGATCATGATAGATGGGCAAGGGACCACATGGCTAGCTGAGGTGGCAAAGATAGTGGTACATCAAGCTATCTGGTGGCTACAAGGGGTTGTTGGCTGTCGACTAAGGAACATCTAGGAGAAAAAATTTCTCCTATGGATACTACCTACAGGTGGTAGGTAACAAAGCTCCCTGTCCAATCTGCATCACTGAAGCCCTCTAACCTCACTCCATCAACCTGTCTATACCACAATCCATAATCTGTTGTAACTCTGAGATATCTCAACACACTCTTTACAACAACCCACTGCACTTTGGTCGGTTCAACCATGAACTGATTCAGTGGGTTGACTGCAAAACAAATAGCAGGTCATGTGTTGATCAAGTACATCAATGACCCAATAAGTTGCTTGTAAACTGTAGGATCCACTTGCTCCGCATGTAGCACCATCCACCTTCCTACAGTTCGTGACAAGAGGTGTGGCCTTGGGCCTACAATCTCTCACCTTGTCCATCATGATGAACAAGTCCTGCTTCATATCTTCATCAAAGACTCTTGTGAAGAAATAAGAATTTGAGGACTCACTTGTAGAAGTAGTCATTATGCCAATGAACAAAGAACTTCAAACAAGATTAACAAAGAGCTTATCTAAGCAACCTTTTGCAACAAACCTCTTGTGCTTCAAGGATTGCCTTGAGGTCCTTTGGGATAAGAAAAATGCCTTCATCCCTTCTTCCTTCTCGTCTTTCCTGGACTAAGCTATCAGTAGCTTTCCCTTCACCTCTGCAAACTCAAACAATAGTCATTCTGCAAGCAAGCATACAATCAACCTCTGACTGTTTAGACACCTTTCAGACAAGCAATCTTTGCTCTGTCGATCAAGCATCCTGATATAACCTTCCTGAAGATGGGGTTAATCAATCTCAGGCTCTAATACCACCTGATCTAAACCTCTCCCACTTCCAAAGCTTATTTATTCCCAAGATTTATTGATTAACCAATGCGAAATTAATAATGTGCTTGAGAATAGGTGTATGCTTATGTTTATTTTTAACTGACCAAAGGCCTTAAGTTCTGTTGCTTATGCTGATATGTAAATACATATAACAGTAAATAATGCAGCAATAAAACAAACACATAGAACAGCAATGTAAAAAGGAGTTCACCCAAAACTCTTGGGCTACGTCTTCTTGAACTCTAGTCAACTCAACTAGGCTCTCTGGGATTATGGCAACAATTCTTTTACAAGCTCCACACTCAACCTCACTGGTTTACACAGAATACAATGGGCTTAGAACACCATCTCATCCCTGGCTCTGAAGCTCTCGGCTTTCTGGCTCTGGCTCTCGGCTCTAGCTCTGGCTCTGGCTCTTGTCTTTGACTCGTGGCTTTGGCTCTTGGCTCTGGCTCTCTCTCTCACTCTTCGGCTTTGGCTTCTCTAAGCTCTCTCTCAGCCTCTGCGTGCATCAATGGATCGCTTGACCTCCAAGCGCCCCTTAGCAACCTTCTAGCGGCCTTCAGCAAACTCTGCTGCTGTTAATTGAGCTTTCTAGTTCACTCAACCTCCAAGTGACTCTCCAAACTCTCTGTGCTTAGCTTTCACTAGCTACCTCGTTAATTGGGCTCTTTGGCTCTCTTGAGGCATTTTTGCGGCTCTGCGACTTCCCCAGTCGTTTCTTTGCGTGTAATCATCCATCTGCGGCTTTGCGGCTTCTCTGCTCCTTGTCTGTTTAACTAGCCATCTGGCTCTGTGACTCTGTGGCTCTGCGCGTTCCCAAACGCATCATTGTCTACAAAATGCCTGCTTGCCGCATGGCACAATGATTAGGAGCTGTTACAAAGGGATCGGGACCTTTTTCCAGGCAAAAACCCGAAAATGGACAAAAATTCCAATACATAGAGATTTTCCGAAAATTACAGTATCGAGCGTGAAATCTGGACTTCAAATTCCATTAAATCACCCCTAAAAACCCTTTCAGGTCTGCCTTTTATGGCTATCGCAAGCCCACCATTGATCTAAGTGATTGCCGATCCAACAGCTGATAGTCCATTTCGGGGGTCTTATGTGCACAGAGGTTACCTGCCCAAAAAGGCAGTTTTCTCTCTTCTCAACCATGCCACGTGTCAGCCAGCGTATGGGTTCGGGCCACGCCCATTCAAAACCACTTACCGCCTGAGGCCCGCCTAAAATCCTGCTTACCACGGATTTCAAAATTTATAGGGCTGCATTTATAAACCTTTCAGTTAAGGATTTATCGCTTCGAGCCGTTTCCTTTGTATTTCGATTTTTATAGCAGAAAGGCGCTAATACACAGAAAATCTGAAAATCCCAGATTTCAAATTTTATGAAATCGGGTCCATAATCCCTCTCGGGTCTGGGTCCTAATTGATAATCACAATCGCAACAGCCCGAGGGTCTGCCCCTTGCATATGCCGACTGCCGATCCGTTGATCGTCCCAATCACTAATCGCCGGTATCGCAATCGCGTATCACATCGGCGGGGGTCTATGCCTTCTGCTCCTCCGATTGTTGATCAACCCGATCGCCGATCGCCAATATCGCTCATCGTAATATCGCATTATCGCATGTCGACTTGTCTAGGGTCCTGATATCGAGCGAAGGCCTATCTCCGATTTGATATATCAGAGATCGCTAATCGGGGGTCCTTCCGCCTTTGTGTTAAGTCATTCCCTTTGGCCTTTTGCGATGCGATTTCCTTAAGGAGCCTTTTAAGCCATTTTTAGAAGAAATGCCTCCTTTTCCAAAAGACAAAGGCAATCTTCTTTCTGCGATAACCTCTTCATCCAAAGTCCATTTTATCCCATTCAAGTTGCAGTAGATTCAGAATGAAAAGATATATGCAATGGGGCTATTTCCAAGAGCATGCTTAGACTTTCATTTTCCTCTGTGAGGAACACTTCAGACTTAGAAGTCTATCCAAGATCCATTTTGGATCACTTGCCCAAGAAATATTTCTCCCTTCTGCTGCCAAACTTCCAACCCTAGGAACTAGTGCATTCATCCCAAATCGTTCATATCGAATTTTGTAGCTAGATTCTTCTTGCAGCCCCCAGTGAGTCTGGATGATCCTGTCAAAAAGAGATCATCCACATACAATACTAAGATTAGCGGCTCGTTCTCTACAACCAAATAGTAAAGATTCGGATCTGCATCACTCTTGACAAACCCCATCTTCTACAAGTAGCCATCTATTCGACCATACCATGCTCTCGGTGCCTATTTCAGCCCATACAAGGCTTTCTTCAATTTGCATACATGAGAGTTCTTCTCATGAGTTTCAAAGCCCTCTGGTTGTTCAATGTATACCTCCTCTTCTATTACCCCATTCAGAAATGTCGTTTTGACATCCATCTGATGGATCTCCCATCCCATCTAGACTGCAAGACATATCACAGTCCTAATAGATGTGGCGAAGGTCTCCTCATAGTCAATCCCTTCCTTTTGAGCATACGCCTTAACCGCAAACCTGGCCTTGTATTTCTCAACACTGTCATCTGCAGCGTATTTGATCTTGTAGATCCATCTTGAACCTACCAGTGATCTGTCTTGAGGTCTTGGCACCACCTCCCAGACATCATTTACCATTATGGAGTTGTATTCCTCTACCATTGCATCTAGCCAAACTTGATGTTGCACTGCCTCCTTGAAACTGGCAAGCTCTCCACCCTGAGCTACTAATGCCTAATATCTATCTGGTTGTTTTCGCTCTCTCTTATTGTTTATTGGTGCACCGATGAAGTCCTCTGCATCTCACAGAATCTGACGAAGTTCCCTACTAGTTCTTCCTCTGCTAGCAGGTGCTTTTGTTCGCTCCTCCTCCTCATCCTGAGAATCTTCCAGTCATGAGGAAGAATTCTTTACTTTTGTTGGTTAAAAAGGCTTAACCAACGGCTCTTCTTTCGACTGCTCCTCTAAAGGCATCTCGCGAGATCTTCTGAAAGCCTTGTCCTCCATGAACTTTACATCTCGTCGTATTACTACCTTCCTGCTCCCTAGAAGATAGATTCTGTATGCCTTAGCGTTCTCGCTATATCCTACCAGATATCCCTTTTCCGCAGTTTGATCCAGTTTCTTCCTCTTTTCTTCGGTTATGCGGCAATATGCTAGACTCCCAAATATCTTCAAATGACTAACTTCGGGTGTCTTCCTTGTGAAGACCTTCACTGGAGTAGTCTTGCCCACTGGCCGATGAGGAGTCATGTTCTAAACATACGCTGTTGTGTTGCATGCTTCTGCCCACAGGAATTTTGGCATATTCTGATCATACATCATGGCCCTAGCTACTTCTGCAATAGTCTCGTTTTTTCTTTTTGCTACCCCATTCTGCTCCGGATTATATGGAGTTGTCCACTCTCTTTTGATTCCCTCAGCGCAAAAATCAGTGAAGTCCTTATCGACATATTCTCCACCATTATCTGAGCGCAAAACTTTTATTTTCTTCTGAGTCAGATTCTCCACTAGAAGCTTGAACTCCTTGAATCGACAAAAAACCTCATCCTTGGTTTCCAGAAAGTAAATCCAAGTTTTCCTTGAGTGATCATCAATGAAGGTAAGGAAATACTCGGCACCACTAAGAGCCTTCACGGACATAGGTCCGTAGATAGCAGAGTGTATCAATCCTAGTACACTCTTGGCCTTGTGTTTGCTCCTAGGAAATATTGCCTTGGCATACTTTCCTAGAACACATCACCTACATACATCATCTCGTTTCGTACTCAAATTCGAAACTCATATTACAGTCCTCCTGAGAATTCTCAGAGCTCCATGGTGCAAGTGACCCATTCTTCTGTGCCATAGTTCATTCAAGTCCTCTTCTCCATGACTGTCTATTTGTTCCATTGATGATTCTAGCTACAATCTATACAACCGATTATTTTTTATCCCGATCTACACTTTCCTTTTCCAGCTCAGGTGTTTGACATATACCTTCTCCTTGATGAAGTAGACGTCATAGCCCTTCCCTTGTAGTTGCGACACAAAAAATAAGTTAATCCCCAATCCTCGTACATGCAATACATTTGTAGCACAAAACCGTTCTCCCAATTCTGTTTGAAAAACTATGGTATGCTTCCCTACTGGAGTACACCTTGCCTTGTTCCCCATGGTGATCTGAAAGTTCATCTTCTCTTCTCAATATTCTGAGGAACACTCCCTGATTCTCGTCATATTGCACGAAGCTCCACTGTCTATATACCATACTTCTGATGATGCATCATTAGTCATACACGCCACTTCTTCTTCTAGCCTGGAAGCCAACATAAAGAAATCGAAATCTCTTTCTCTTGTGCAATCTTCTGAAAACCTGTGAGTCCCCTGTCGTGGATGCCTCTGCATCATGGTCTCGACTCTCAACCCATAACTGATATTCCCTTTCTATCTCTGATTACTTGCTCTAATACCATGTGAAAATTCTATCATTGGAGCAACTGATTTATTTTTCCTACTTATTCCACAATAAGTTATTTATGAAATTACTTCAATAAACATTAAAATAAATATTGTTGCAGATATCACACCGTAATACAGAAACAAACATATGCACAATCATTAACACATTTACAGATATTTTGGACAACAGTCCCCGGAAAAACCCAATGTGGGAAAACTGGTACTGCAAGGGAGGATTTTATTATTCAGCAATTCTTCTGTACAACAGGGTGCCAAACTGGCTTACCCACAGAGAGAAATAATTCTCCAGCACTTCTCCCAATCCCAGCGTCAACCCGGCTGACCTCTGCGTGGCTCTCAAACCCTCTGCGTCAGCCCTGGGCCTCTCTGCGTCACTCACATAGGCCCAGTAAGTGACTATGCAGTCTTCTGCTGCCTCTGCATCTATCTAAAAAGCCCTGCATTTGCCTCTCCTACCTCTGCCCTGATCTCTAGTGGTTGATCCCGCCTCTCGGATCCGTACTTGATGCCTCCTAATTGCTCACTAGACCACTAGTTCAATTTCTCAGCTAACCCTACTCCAAAAATTGAACTGACTGATCTCCCTTAGTGTGGTCTGCAAGTAACCCTTAAGCCTCATCTTATACTTTTCTCGTTAACAAATCAATGGCCGAGAATAAGTTCCTAATCAACAGCTAAGATTAGATCTGGCTTGATCAATGACCTTTGGACCATTCTAACACAATTTTATATTAATACACATTAATATTTTATTTTCCCTAAGTTTAGACTTAGGGACTCCATTAAAAATATTAATTATTTTAATATCTCCCAAACTGTTTAGAATCTGCCCAAACCCTTTCTGGGTATTGGAGATCTCATGCGCCTTAGCCTCTCCACCAATTTTCATGGCTAGAGCATATCCGATGCTACCCCAAATGAACACTCCCTCTTAGCGAGGATTGTGCTCTAGTAATACTCCTCACTGAGTATCACCCTGATCATCTGGCATCGGTCCCTGTGTTGATGCTAAGCCTCCCTTCCCAACATCCTCTGCACTGCTGCATCATGTATTATTGCCCGTGGCTCTGCTACTGCTGCTGCTGCATTTGTACAGCAACTCCCTCTGCATCCGTGCTGCTATTGGTCCTTTCTTACAACACTGCATCCGCACTGCAACTCCCTCTGCATCCTTGCAGTTATCACTCCCATTTCTGCTACTGAAACGGGTTCTTTACCATCCCCATCTTTTCCCTGAAGAAGTCAAATTTTGTCCTTTCAAGGGCCTTGGTGAGGATATCCACCACCTATTCTCATGTAGAAGTGTAGCTCAACTATACAACTCCTCGTTGGACACAGTCCCTGACAAAGTGACCCAGATATCAATATGCTTTGACCTATCATGAAACACTGGATTCTCAGAGAGCTTGATGCAATTCTGATTATCACACACGATCCTGGTCGTCTCCATATTCCTTCTGAATAGGTTCACAAGCAGTTTTCTAAGTGATATGGCGTCACACAAGGTTGTGCTTGCCGCCATATATTCTGCCTTAGATGATCTTATAGCCACGGACTTTTGTTTCCTACTGCACCAGGAGGTCATTCCTAATCCAATGTTGAAATAGTACCCAGAGGTACTTTTCCGATCCACTAAACTTCCTTCCCCATCTACATCAGTAAATCCACTCAATCTGATATCCTTACTCTTGGTGTACAAGAGTCCATAATCGATTGTTCCCTGTAAATACCTGAGAACATGTTTAGCTACTACCCAATGTGCCCTCTTCGGTTCCACCATGAACTGACTGAGGGTGTTGACAGAGTAGCAAATGTCTGGCCTGGTATTGACCAAATACATCAAGGACCATATGAGCTGCCTGTATAGGGTGGGATCAACATCCTTGCCTTCTGATGCATCAATCTTCTTCTAGTTGGTGATCATTGGCGTAGCCATAAGTCTACAGTCCCCCATCCCGAATCTTTTCAGGATTTATGTAGCATACCTCCCTTGCCCAAGGAAGATTTCTCCCTTCTGCTGCCAAACTTCCAACCCTAGGAACTAGTGCATTCGTCCCAAATCCTTCATATCGAATTCTGTGGCTAGATTCTTCTTGCAATCCCCAATGAGTCTGGATGATCCTATCAGAAAGATATCATCCACATACAATACCAAGATTAGTGGCTCGTTCTCTACAACCGGATAGTAGTGGCTCGTTCTCTTGACAAACCCCATCTTCTGCAAGTAGCCATCTATTCAACCATACCATGCTCTCGATGCCTATTTCAGCCCATACAAGGCTTTCTTCAATCTACATACATGAGAGTTCTTCTCATGAGTTTCAAAACCCTCTGGTTGTTCAATGTATACCTCCTCTTCTATTACCCTGTTCAAAAAAGTCGTTTTGACATCCATCTGATGGATCTCCCATCCCATCTGGGCTGCAAGAGATATCACGGTCCTAATAGATGTATACCTGGCTACCGGGCAAAGGTCTCCTCACAGTCAATCCATACGCCTTAGCCACAAACCTGGCCTTGTATTTCTCAACACTACCGTCTGCAGCGTATTTGATCTTGTAGATCCATCTTGAACCTACCATTCATCTGTCTTGAGGTCTTGGCACCACCTCCCAGACATCATTTACCATTATGGAGTTGTATTCCTCTACCATCGCATCTAGCCAAACCCGATGTTGAGCTACCTCCTTGAAACTGGCAGGCTCTCCATCCTGAGGTACTAATGCCTGATATCTATCTCGTTGTTTTCGCTCCCTCTTATTGTTTCTTGGCACACTGATGAAGTCCTCTGCATCTCACAGAATCTGACGAAGTTCCCTACTAGTTCTTCCTCTGCCAGCAGGTGCTTTTGTTCGCTCCTCCTCCTCATCCTGAGAATCTTCCTGTCCTAAGGAAGAATTATTTACTTCTGTTGGTTGAAGAGGCTTAACCAACGGCTCCTCTTTCAACTGCTCCTCGAAAGGCATCTCGCAAATTCTTCTGAAAGCCATGTCCTCCATGAACTTTACATCTCGTCGTACTACTACCTTCCTGCTCCCTGGAAGATAGATTCTGCATGCCTTAGCGTTCTCGCTATATCCTACCAGATATCCCTTTTCCGCAATCTGATCTAGCTTCTTCCTCTTTTCTTCGGGTATGCGGCAGTATGCTAGACTCCCAAATATCCTTAAATGACTAACTTTAGGTGTCTTCCCTGTGAAGAGTTTCTCTGGAGTAATCTTGCCCATTGCCCGATGAGGAGTCATGTTCTGAACATAGACTATTGTGTTGCATGCTTCTGCCCACAAGAATTTTAGCATATCCTGATCATACACCATGGCCCTAGCTGCTTCTACAATAGTCATGTTCTTTCTTTCTGCTACTCCATTCTGCTCCAGATTATATGGAGCTATCCACTCTCTTCTAATTCCCTCCTTAGCATAAAAATCAGTGAAGTCCTTATCGACATATTCTCCACCATTATTTGAGCGCAAAACTTTTATTTTCTTCCGAGTCATATTCTCCACTAGAGCCTTGAACTCCTTGAATCGACAGAAAACCTCATCCTTGGTTTTTAGAAAGTAAATCCAAGTTTTCGTTGAGTGGTCATCAATGAAGGTAAGGAAATAATCAGCACCACTAAGAGCTTTCACAGAGATAGGTTCGGAGATATCAAAGTGTATCAATCCTAATACACTCTTGGCCCTGTGTTTGCTCTTAGGAAATGTTTCCTTGGCATACTTTCCTAGAACACATCCCCTGCATACATCATCTTGTTCTGTACTCAAATCCGGAACTCCTGTTATAGTGCTCATGAGAATTCTTAGAGCTCCATGGTGCAAGTGACCGATTCTTCTGTGTCATAGTTCGTTCAAGTCCTTGTCTCCATGACTGCCTATTTGTTCCATTGATGATTCTACCTGCAATCTATAAAACCGATTACTTTTGATCCTGTTCTACACTTTCTTTTTCCAGCTTGGGTGTTTGACGTATACCTTCTCCTTGATGAAGTAGATGTCATAGCCCTTGCCTTGTAGTTGCGACACAAAAAGTAAGTTAATCCCTAATCCTGACACATGCAATACATTTGTAGCACGAAACCGTTCTCCCAATTCTATTTGAAAAACTATGGTACCCTTCCCTATTGGAGTACACCTTGCCTTGTTCCCCATGGTGATCTGAAAGTTCATCTTCTCTTCTCGATATTCTAAGGAACACTCCCTGATTCTCGTCATATGCCACGAAGCTCCACTGTCTATATACCATACTTCTGATGATGCATCACTAGTCATACACGCCACTTCTTTTTCCAGCCTGGAAGCCAACATAAAGAAATCGAAATCTCTTTCTCTTGTGCAATCTTCTGAAAACCTATGTGAGTCCCCTACCATGGATGCCTCTGCATCGTGGTCTCAACCCATAACTGATTTTCCCTTTCTATCTCTAATTACTTGCTCTAATACCATGTGAAAATTCTATCATTAGAGCAACTGATTTATTTTTCCTACTTATTCCACAATCAGTTATTTATGAAATTACTTCAATAAACATTAAAATAAATATTGTAGCAGATATCACACCGTAATACAGAAACAAACATATGCACAAGGATTAACACATTGACAGATATTTTGGACAATAGTCGCAGGAAAAACCCAATGTGGGAAAACCGGTACTGTAAGGGAGGATTTTATTATTCAACAATTCTTCTATACGATAGGGTGCCAAACTGGCTTACCCACAAAGAGAAATAATTCTCCAGCACTTCTCCCAATCCCAGCGTCAGCCCGGCTGACCTCTGCGTGGCTCTTAAACCCTTTGCGTCAGCCCCTGCTTGATTGCGTCAGCCCTAGGCCTCTCTGCGTCACTCACATAGGCCCAGCAAGTGACTACGCAGTCTTCTGTTGCCTCTGCATCTGTCTTAAAAGCCCTGCGTCTGCCTCTCCTGCCTCTGCCCTGATTTCTAGTGGTTGATCTCGCCTCTCTGCTCCGTACTTGGTGCCTCATAACTACTCACCAGACCACTAGTTCAATTTCTCAGCTAACCTCGCTCCAAAAATTGAACTGACTCGTCTCCCCTAGTATGTTCTCCAAGTGACTCTTAAGCCTCCTCTTATATTTTTCTTGTTGACAAATCAACGGCCGAGATTAAGTCCCTAATCAATCGGTAAGATTAGATTTGGCTTGATCCATGACTTTTGGACCATTGTAACACAATTTTATATTAATACACATTAATATTTTATTTTCCCTAAGTTTAGACTTAGGGACTCCATTAAAAATATTAACTATTTTAATATCTCCCAAATTGTTTAGAATATGCCCAAACCCTTTCTGTGTATTGGAGATCTCATGTGCCTTAGCCTCTCCACCAATTTTTGTGGCTAGAGCTCATCCGATGCTACCCCAAATCAACAATAGAAGCTTAAAGTTAATGAATCCCTAATACAGTGAACCTAACCAATCAAAGATAAATGGAGCACTAGCTACAATCTTTAATATTTTAGTGGCAAGCATGTCATCAATGGTGCACATTCAAACAAGGATTAAGAGACAAGAATTAAAACAATGTAAGTGAACACCTTTCCAAAGATAAATCATGACCGCAGTCAAACAAGGTTCAAGTTACAAGAAGGAAAACAATGTAAGTGAACATCTTGACAAACACAGATCATAACTGCAAGACTATTGGACAGTTTCATCCTGAAGCAACATTATTGATTGGTTTTACATGCACAGCATTTGTAAGGAAGAGAAAAGTGTTTTATTTTCCAGGAAAAACGAAGTCCTCATTCATTACAATTCATACATTAGTCATTTTTTCAATAAACAAAACAACTGAATTTTCTTCTATAAGAAAATAACCAAAAATTGACAAACCTTCTACAGCATCAGTAATATGGTCACTTTTTGAGGCAGCTACTCTTGGAATAGAATTACCATCATTTCCAATTTCTACATTAACAATGTGTGGATATTTCTCATTTATAGGAACCTTCTGCAGCTGAAATGGGATCAAAGAATTACTTTTAGATGTCAAAATAACTATTGCACAAAATATTGTACTGAACCAGAGTCCAAATAACAAAATATATACCTGAGGCAATTCACACTGGCGCCGAATGGAAGCAGTCCGCCAGCCAACCATATCTTTTTTGAAGGTCATGGAGTGAATCATTTCATATAGATAGGATCTTTCTATGTCTAGACTCCAAGTCAATTTCATTAAGTAGTTTCTATACTTCAACAATGTCAAGGCATAAAGAAAAGATGCTCAAACGAAGGATACGGTCATAGCTCACATTTGAATACGCAACATGCCGCTTGAATGCCCGCAAAGCAGACCTACATGGATGAAACTGACTCTCAGTACGTTATTCATTACAAAATTCATTGATGGAAAAAAGTAAAATCCCCTCTGGAATATGTCCTAAGAAACTGATAAATTTTAAACAAGGAAATTATTAACAAAGAAATGAATACACACATAAAATAAAGGTCACCAAAATCAGTCACCAATCGACACAGAAGTGGAGGCTTCCCATCATCCTTGTCAGTAAGGAAAAGGTGCCGACCAGTCCTCCCAACAAACCAGTGTGCGCTATGAGATGCAGCTTTCTCCAGCACGGGAAGACCACAAGCAAATGGAAGCTACATTTGACAAATAGCATAGATTTTAGACCCAAGTTTAAAACCACCAAAAGTTGAAAAAATATTCATCCTAGAATTACAGCATCTGTTTCTGTCAGAAGCGCAGACTTGACCTAAGAATGCACCTAAATGCTTTACATAAACAACCAAAACAAATGTGGTGTATACTAGTAACAAATTCACTGTACCAAAGCAGTAATGGGGATATCAATAAAGTGCAAATGCAGATTAAGAGACTGTTTTGATAGAAATAACAATTTGACACAGACTAGGATATTATAGCTCATGCACCATCATCTATCATTAATACTTCATTTATTGGTTTGTGGTCAAGTCTGCAAATTATCTTCGTCAGAAGAGATTAAGATTTTCTAAAGTCATGGAGTATGTGACATATTTCAACAAATGGGAATACTTTACATTTTACACTCAGCTGTAAGCTAGTCAAGCACATACTTTATTTTCAGGCCTAAAGAAAGAAAATAATACAAATGAGGAATGACACGTAATTCCATAAATACTGAGAAATAGTAGGCATGAATCAGCATGGATTTGTAAGAGAAAACACTGATACCACAAAACATTTTTCCCTCATCCTAAATTGTAGATAATACTACTGTCATAATCCAGTCAGTGCACCATTTGAGTGGAGAGATGAATGGTTTGTAGGTCATCAATAAAACAGACAAATCAGTTTGAAGCATTGGCAGTGATTGGTGACCCTAAATATTTTCTTGAAAAAAGAAATGTTGGACATCTAAAACACAAAACTATGAGCTACAACAGAAATTTCTTGGATGCAAAGGTCAGGTTTCAGAACAAAAAGACATTTTGTTCCTTATGCTACAAAACTTACAAAGCGAGTTGCAGAAATCAAACAGCAGGAATACAGAAATTCACATGCCAAAGATCCTGTGCCCCAATGGGAAGGGATTCAACACCTATGGAAAGACTGGCATTTTCCTCCACTGAGCACATTAGGGGAATCCTTCGCCTTTCAAAGGGAATCATTAAACAGTGTATCAAACAGGAAATGTATTATAGATTATAAGAAATCCCTGCATGAGCATTGTTGGGCCATTTCACAGGTAAGTAAATTAGCAAAAGCTTCGTTACAAGACTTATCCATTTCACATAGGATTCTGTTAATATGTTCAACTGACATTAAAATACTCTAAAGTTGAGGAAATCCTGCAAATATTAAAGGTGTAGTAAATTTTCTTACAAGTTACTTTCGGAAGAATATTTGTCGATGCTTTGTTTTAATATGCTTACTTTTTTTAGCATTTCAATTTATTCTTAAATATCAGTCAATACAAATTGGCCCTTATGCACTCTTACTGCCCAGAAAATCCCTAGGACAGAATGTAATCCAACGAGGATTACCACTAAGACCTGTGATGTTTATCACCTGGCAAAGCCCTCCCCAGAATGTAATCCAAGGTGTCGAGATAAACACTGGGGGGTAAGTCATGTAACTTAACCACACTGCCTTATGCTTTTGGATTGGTTCTTACCAATACGAGGGGTATTTCCTTGAAGGATTTGAAGTTTGAACTTTCAATGCTTATAAAAAGTAACTCAAACCTGCAATACACTTTGCTGTTTGATTCAAATCTCCAACTAATTTCTGGAAACCAGCGAAGTCAAAATACAATAGATCTTCAATATTCTTCCTTTGTTTTTACAAATATATGCACAACAGCGGGCTTCTATACAGGTAAAATTTTGTGGGTCTTGTTACCACAAAATCTAGCAGGCCTAATGCAAAGCCTCACTAAGCAACCTAGATTTTATGGAAACAATGAAAGTAGCCACCATTGTCACCTAGGTGGCCTCTCTCCTGTTGTTTAGTGGTGAATGTTATCCCCACAAGGGAGGCTTCCCCAACAAGGCTTAGAGGATATTCACCTAAGGCAAACGAATATCTAAGGGACTTGTAAATAATATCACCCATCAAGGTCTTCAATAAATAAGGGCTCAAGGATGTTATAAGTACAGGGCCTTGATAAGAGTTACAAATAATCAAGCACATTTTCCACCAACCCCAATAGACTAAAATAGGTCGTTTAGAAAACAAGGTTCTTATAATAGGCAAGTTTATAGCATGTAACAGCCAAGAAATAGCCTATAAGGGATAGATTCAACATAGTATCAAAGGCTGTCAAGAGGTAAGCCAGGGAAAAGGAAACTTTGTGGCTTTTAATGGTTTTATATCTATAAAACAGCAATAGAAGGTTAGACATTGTAATATCCCCAATTTTGTGAGCATGGAAATCTGTAATGTCCTCTTCAAATTGAGAACGAGTGAAAGACGAAATAGCCTATTAGTCCCCATACGCTATATTCCTCCATAACAGGAAAATAACCCCAAATTTCACACTATGGGGGTGAGTTTTGGGGCAGCTGTGCAAAGAAACCCAAAGTTGGGGCTTGAAGTAAAGTTTACTCAATCAACTAGGAAGAGGAGACCCCTCTAGGAAATCTATAAATATGGGAGGATTAAGTTCATTTGAAATCATCAATGGATTGGATCAACTATCTTTGTTTTCTTTGACCCTGAGGCTCTGAGGGTTTTAAGACCCCTTCTTCCTTGTCAATTTTGGTGGTGAAAGATTCCACCCTAGTTGACATCTCTTTCAGTTTCTTCTTCCTTGTCAATTTTGGTGGCGAAAGATTCCACCCTAGTTGACATCTCTTTCAGTTTCTTCTTCCTTGTCAATATTGGTGGTGAAAGATTCCACAACTTTGGTGGTGAAAGATTCCACCCTGGTTGACATCTCTTTCATTTTCTCTCTTTGTTTTAGCACAGGAATACCTTGAAGGAGGAACGGAATTTCAATAGATTTCTGTCTTGGGGACAAGGATTCCCGCTGGGCAAAGAAATTCTTCTTGCCTCTATTTTGATATCTAGACAATTTGGACAAGGCAACGAACTTTTGTGGTGGATAATCTCTGTTCGAACAACAAGTTTCTGTAATGTGATCTCTGGGTACATCGAACCTGCAAAAGAAAATCCTAGTCTAGCAATAGAAACCCTAGCCTTCCTTCGCACGTGTGAGAGAGAAATAGCCCAGAAACAAGTCTTCTTCGTCCTCTTTCTTCTTCGTTGTCTTGTTGCTCTTCTTCCTCACTTGGATAAGTGAGTGATGAATGTGTTCCAAGGAGGTTGAGTTCCCTCCTTTATATAGGTTTCTAAAAGTGGGCATGGCTCCTCAAAATAGGTCGACTCCCCAGTTGCCAGGCCGACTTGGTCTTGAAGGGTATTTTGACACTTTTAACGATGACAATGTGCGTAATGGGATCTTCAACTTATGACAATGACTCTTTTGAGTTCTTGACCTAGGACAAATCTTAGAAGCACTCAATGGGTGCTTGACCTCTAAAATAAAAGGCCTTGAACATGAAACCCATGCTCCAAAAAATAATAATAATAATTTTTCTTTCACTTTACAATATACAAGAAACAGAAGTACATTTCATATTTACGAAGACTGAACCTAGTTACACATTTTTCAACACTCCCCCTTAACTAGGGAGTTATTTATAAATGTTACATGGACATTCTCAATCTGAAGAGATCTCATAAGAAGAGTCGGATTGGTAACCCATTTGTTTAACATCCTAACAACCAGCATTGTCACATGACAAGGCCTTGACTAACAACTCTATCTCTCCACAACATTAGAGCACAATGCTTGCGAGATCAATGATTTATAGACATCGTCATCATTGTCTCTTAAGGCACATACCCCACCCGGGTGTGCACATAGTATGTCCTTCCTTGGACTATTCTTATTTTGGATAGCTAGTCCTCAAAGAATATCAGTCCTTGACTACTCTTATCTTGGATACCCTACCTCATCCTCAAAAGCATCAAATGTCAAATGCTTACCCAATCCTCCATTTTGTCTTCCCAAGTGAAAACAAGAATGATGTGCCTATCTCTGCCTCTCAACCAGGGAGGATATATCAATCAAACCAAGCCTCTTAAATACACAAGCTTCTTATTAGGAAGAGATTTTGTCAATATGTCATCTACCTACTCATCGTGAAGAGATGGTGTAGTTGCAACACACCATCTTGTACTAGCTTCCGAATGTAGTGATACTTGTTCTTTATATGCTTTGTCTTTCCATGAAACATTAGGTCTTCAGACAATCTTATGCAACTGGTGTTATCACAGTGTATCACTGTAGGGTCCATTGGTCCTTCGAATAAGTCGAACAACAGCTTCCTCAACCAAACAGCTTCTCTGCTCACTTCACAAGCTGCAATACATTCAGCGTCAGCACTACTCAAAGCAACTGTATCATGTTTTCTACTCATCCATGAGATCATGGAGAATCCCAAACTAAAACATCCTCCTCTAGTGCTCCTTCCATCCTGCTCACTGCCTCCCCTATCAGAATCTGTATATCCAATCAAGTGGGCATCATTCCTCCATCATATTTCAGGCAGTAGTGGGTTGTTCCTTGCAGGTATCTCAGTATGTGCTTGGTTTCTATCCAATGATCATGCTCCAACTCCACTTGGAACTGACTGAGAACATTCACTTCAAAGCATATGTTTGGTCGAGTATTCACCAAGTACATCAGCGAGCCAATCAATTGTCTATACCTAGTAGGATCCACTAGGCTAGATTCGGAACTCCTTAGTCTCTTCAAGTTTGTGATCATCGGGGTTGTCATTAGTTTGCAATCGATCATGTCAAACCTCTTTAACATCTCAATCACATACTTCCCTTCCCCTAGGTAGATCTCATCAAGTCCCTGCCAGACTTCTAGTCCCAAATAATAGTGCATCAACCCAAGATCCTTCATATCAAATTATGTTGCTAGCTGCTTCTTGCATTCTTCAAGTCGACCTTCCACACCTGTCAAGAGAAGATCATCCACATATAGAAAAGTGATTACAGGCTCACCCTTTACAACCTTGAAGTAAAGGTTCGGTTCAACAGAACTTTTTGTGAAGCCCCATCTTTGAAGGTATGCATTAATCCTTGCATGCCATGCCCTTGGTGTTTGCTTAAGGCCATATAATGCCTTCTTTAACCTGCAAACATATGCCTCTCTATTTTTTACTTCAAATCCCAAGGGTTTCTCTATATAAACTTCCTCATCACTCGTGTCTATT
>APFE030714864.1:0-11084 GCA_000404065.3 Pinus taeda
ATATAATATGTCGGCTTTATCCAAGATTTGTGTCTTCACTGTCAGATCAGAGGTCATCATCGCTTGCTGGAAGAGGTTCTTGACATTCTCTCACAAGCGATCAATAACTTTATTCTTCTTCGCCAGAACACCACTACAGTGGGAAATTTGACTGAACATATATTGCAACTCCTACATAACCTATGGAAAAATGTCTAGGACAAAGGTGACTACCTGAATTTTAATGGTGATCTAGTTCTTAAATAGCTCTTATGGATCTAATAGTAGTGATAGTATCCTAGAATGCAAGGTTATGGGCAACACTTTAGTTATACATTGCTTCAACAAAAGTGAAACATTTGGTAGGGGAATAGGTGGCAAAATATTCAGGCAACTCTTCAACAAAAGGTGTAAGTGTAGGCCACATTGATTGCAATTTGGAATGGACATCCTTTACTTGAGTTTATACTGCATCTTTCTCAAGGCACAACTAAGTTTATATGGTAGCGACATCATGGAGTTAGTGTTCCCATTCTTCACAAGTAGCTTGAAGATATACGCATCAAGTCTCAGCCTAAACAAGATGACTCTCCAACTGAGACACAGAGGTGTGAATGAACTGGAACAATTGTGGTGAAGACCAGATGCTAAGGGTGTATATTGAAATGGTATCTGGTGGTGGAAGTCACGATTGCAATGGTTGGCCACTAGCAACTAAGAACTATGGCTGGTCTTGTGATGAATATTCTCTCTATATTTTAACTTTTTGATTATGTGCAACTCTATGAAGAATAGGGATCAGAATAAAAGTAATGACATCATGTTGTTGGGAGGCAAGGGAGACCACTTGATGACATTGTTAGGGGTCTTTCATAAATTAGCCACTTGCTCGGCATAAATGAATGAAGTGGTAGAAGAAGATGGATGAGGTGAAGTAGTAGCAGGAGGAGGAGAAATTGATGGTGGGGGAATGACAGTGTTAGGAAAAATAGAGAAGTGACAAAAGAAGAGTTAGTTTCCATATCTCCTAGATCATCAGTGATAGTAGGTGAATCAGTATGGTCTGATAAGGTTTCTTCTGATGAGTGGGGTGTCTCCTCGAAGGCTGAATACAGGGATAAGGGATGTTCTTCATCAATGGGAAAAATAGGATCGATGGATGGAGGCTCGGCATTAAGGTCAATGAAGGTGGATGTAGGGTTAGAGTTGTAGAGTTGGTGAGGTGAAAGGGAACTAAGGATGCTTGCGGGTCGATTGGTGGACACTTTTATCACCCAGAATTTTCTCTAGAAGCTATCACAAGAAAGAAAATGGTCGACGTAACCAAAAACCAACTTTTAAGCATAGGCTCTAGCCAACCTATGGCTCCAAGAGGGCTCTTTCTATGTAATGTAGCTTTACTTGTTGGGATTTTATGCTAGTTCTGAATGTTTAGGTAGGTTTTTTATTTGTATTGTAGATTTGGATGGTGGAATCCTTAAAACAGATGGATAAAATGATGTATTTGGACCACTGGTCTATGGAGTCAATAGAAGGGTAGCAGAGCTAGGATTAAATCACTAAAGAGAATGCTCAAAGGGCAAGATAGTAGAGTAAAGTGTAGGTCTTTGGAGCAGAGGGGTGAAATGGTTTGAACCTAGGTGAGAGAGAAATTAAGAATTCTCAAACTGGGATTTAAATGAGGAAAAGGAGGTAATCGAAAACAAAGGGCAATTAAGTATCCTTTGCTATAGATTAAAGAGAGACAACCTAAACTAAGGAGAAATTAAGAATTCCTTAACTTAGATATGAGTTGAAAACATTTAAATGCCTAACAGTTAAAATAGAGTGCAATTAAGGAAATTCTAAAATATTATTCCATGTTATAGCATTTATATTTAGATAAACATAATGGAAAACTTTAAAGAAGATAATAGAACATGAGAGAATACTTGTCTACACTCCACTCAACACATGAATCCTTTGAAATATCTAGTCTTTATTCATTAATCTAGCTTGCTGGTTTAGTCAATGCTCCAAAGATTTACAATTTTTAGATCAAGAAGTCTATAGAAATGTACAAGAATCCACCCTACATACTTCGTTTTATGAAGTATTTTTACAAAAGTTTATTACAAAATATCTCAAACTAACTTGAGATTTAATCTAGGAAATACAAAACATCTTCTTGCTAGAAGATAGAGGTAGCTATTGAACTGCTTCATGTTGTCCCTTTTATTGTGGTGTTGTTGGCTTTATGTTTGGGTTTAAGCCTTTTATGTTGGCTTGTTTTAGTGGTCTTCTATGCTGGAATCTTCTTTAACCTTTATCTTTCACTTGATACTCTTTGGCACTGATACTCTTTAACCATGTTGACCTGTCTTCATCTGTTGACTTGGATGTCTACTTTTACTATGCAATAACCTTTTCACTGTAAATTTCTCATAGTAAATTAGTGATCTTTTCCCACCATTCAACATCAGGTACCTTGACATTCATCATTTGTCTGTATATCTCATTAGCCTTGGTATACTTGGAAAAATTGGGCTTGGTGATGAACAAATGTTTTACCTCGTGTTGGAGGAAAAAAAAGTTCTCAAATGTATTATGCAAAACTTTTCCTGTTGGCAGGGCTTTTAATGATAAAGTGCTAGCTTGTTCTTTGGCCAACTATCTAAGTCTCTTATCATAGTCTCGTTGTGTCATAAGTTTTTCATTGATAACCAATGGACTGGGTAGTCCTTTCTCCCTCAAAATTTGGAAGTTAGCCATGAATCTATCAATGGCTACTTGCATTTTGTGGCATTTTTCTTCTAAGTTAAGCATTAGGTTCCTTTTGGAAAGGACCTTCCTTATTTCCAAAAAGGTCTCAATTCTATCTTCTATATCTAGCTCATGAAGCTCATACCTATTTTTATTGTTGAGGAAGTGGATGAGTCTATTGGCATCCTCAGGCATGTCTCCTAATTCCTCTTTGACCTTTTGGATAGCTTCTGTAGCTATATTTATCAATTCTATATAATAAAAAATAACTTGAATAGATGGCCAAATATCATCGACATAGTAAATGATATTGGCCTATAATAGTTCATTGGCTTTCCCAAGGGGTTTCTCCAGTGTTAAGTCTTTCTCTATGACTTTGATTCTTTCATTCATCTTTGGCCCTTTTGTGCCTCTTCCTTTCGCTTAAGTTGGGCAAGTTTGTAGTCAGTTTCTAAACTTGCCACCTTTTCTCTTAGTCTATTCATTTTTGTAGCCTGGATAGACATTTCTTCCATGAATTTAACTAATTTTGCTACTTTTTCTCCTCATTCACCTATTGTTGTAGATTTTGTTGTGACTGGCAATGTTGTGGCAAGTGGAGGTGTATGTGCTTGTGAAGTTGCTAGTGTGGAAGGGACTGTTGCAGATACTATAGGGATGACATTTGTAGAAGTTGTGGCCAAGTCACTTTGCTTTGATTGAATTAAAGTGTCCAACTCCTTTTTTGTCTCCTTTAACTGAACATTAAGCTTTAGGACTAAGTCCATCAACTCCTCATGTCTGGTTTGGCTCTCTAAGACTTCAAGAGTTTCAGAATGTTGCAGTTGGGGTATTTTTAATTGCTTCTTAAGTGCAGCAATATCATCATTTTTCTTCTTTATAAGCTACTCTGTAGCTTTAATATCTTTGGGATCATGTCCCAATTCAATCACTAAGTCCACTAAGGACTTGATCCTAGTATCCTTGGACTGTGAGGAGGCCTTCTCGAACTTATATTGAGATGATATGTTGGTTAATGAGTTTTACAATTGATGGGCAGCTATGGCTTTACCTATCACGGTGGACTATATCATCTCCCTAACCCATTTATTCAATTCTATTTGGTCTACGAGATGGATATCCTAGCCAATAGTTAAAAGTTCACCCTCTTGAAGCTTGAAGATGTCTTGGGTTGTTGTGCTGTTGGTTTGAGAAAGGACCTTTCAAGCTTTCCCTCCTTGATGTCAAAAGCTAACATTAGCCTTGTTTGATTTGTGGAAGTGAGCTTTAGGTATTTAGCATATGTTTGGGCTTTGAGCTTCTCATTCCTCATTTTGATGTCTTTATACCTGTCTTTTATGTCTTAGTCTTTATCACCAAGTCTACTACTGAAGACACTTCTAAACTTATCTACCTTTCCAATAGCTGAGTTTGTGAAGTGGAAGGTTCTTGCATATCTGAAGAAGGAGTGGTGGCCCTACTTCTATCTATTTCTATGGTGGTCACCTGCACTGATTCTTTTGTGTTTTCCTATTTAGTGACAGGATTGAGTCTTTGCCTCTTACTATGAGCTCTCGTCAAGCTGCTTTTCCAAATCAATAAAAACATTTTCTACATCTACATTTGTTGTCTCTGTCTACTAAGGTATTTTCCACCCAATTTGTCTGATTGGCATATGCCTCTATCTCTAGTATGGGGTGGTGGATAAAAGGCCCTAGCTTGACCTTTTGCCTCTTCTTGGTAATGACTTCTAAAGGGTCATATCTCCATACAAAACTCCTTCAGAAATGTGTTCTTTGTAGGATCAGGTCTGCCTCTTTCCCTGCCTCTCTAGAATTGCATATGAAGGGACCTAATTGGTCTTTGATTTTGAAATATGCCTTCTTCTTGGCAATGAAAAAGTTGACTTCATCTGTATTGATGATTTTTCTATGATATTCTAAGGTAAGCAACCTCATAGGGAGGTATCTTGGCAACTTATATGGTGCAAGTAGGCAACCATATATTCTTACTTTTGTGGTTTTGGTAAAGGTACCAATCTCCCACTTTGGTTTGCTTGGAAAGTTGGAGGACTCTTTTTATTTCTGGACTTATCCTAGGTGGAGGATTTCCAGTGAGCATAGTCATGATTAGATACATAAAATAATCTATGAAGTCTGAGTATGTATATGGTGATCCAAATTCATGGACGAGTGGGGTCCAAAAAATGATAGATCTATGCTGGCCCCTAGTGTCAAGCTTCTAGAGAGTGAAAGGAAACTTATCCGACTAATAATACAAAAATAGATGGTACAATACAGAGGAGTATTTGAATACTTTGTCATTTCCTATTGTTATGAACTTCTCATGCATTCTATCAGCTATGAATTTGGCAAAGTCATATGTAGTTGTAGGAGGCTACCCTAGGGTATAAATGGACATGAAAGCAAGAATAATTTCATCAATGTATTCACTTGTGGTGTAACGCAAAACACATGATATCATGGTCACAGTTCTATTGCCATTTAGAGAAAATGGCTAACATATATGGAAGGGGGTCCTTAGGGATGTGTTTTTACTCTATAATGAAGGTTTGGAAGAACTTGGCCAATCTTGAAGGGCTTATCTTGGGGTACTGGTCCAACAGGTCTCCAATTGAGAGTGGGGTTGGGTTTGGCCTTGGTTGGAACTACAACATTTCATTAATGGACTCAACTGTGATAGTGAATAGAACCTTCTCATCACGAGACATTATGGATCTATGGCTGGGGACGTAGCATGCATAACAGATATGAAGAACTTCTGGAAAGATATGGACTTGGGGGAACTAGTATCTGGGTAACTTGGACTCCTAAAGGCCAATATCATCTGTATGGTTCAAGTGTTTGTCTTTGATTAGGCAATGAATTTTGAGCAGGAGCTCTATGGCAGTGGTATCTTTGATCTGGAAGTCCCTGCCAGCCAGGGGAAGGTGTTCCAAGTCTAAGCGTGGAGTAGTAATGGGTCTAACATCCATGGCGATAGGGGTAGCCATAATTCAGTTCTTGTGGATTTGAATTAGGATTTGGGGGTTTTTAGCAAAGTTTTTGGGACTTTCAGAGGGTTTAGGCAAATAGCTCTTGAGTTTGGCAGTGTTCTTAATCAAAATTTTAAATTAAAACACTCCACAAGCTAAAGGTTTCGAAATTTAGAAGCGGTAAGGGGTAATTCGTGGTGAAATACCTGAAATTGGATGAAATTGGCTTTAAAAATGATGGTTCATGGTAGGTGCAGTGGTTGGCATAGTCCTGGTATAGACTGAAAGGTCAGTTGGGTTGTCTGTAACATCTTTTGGAGTGGACTTGGTAGTTTGTGGCTAAATTCGGTATTTGCAGAGATTGCAATGGTTTATAGAGTTTACAAAGAGAATGCATAAAAGAGGGCAAAAGAGGGCTTCGCAACCTTTTATGGAGAAAATAATTAGTTTTGGCAGCTTCACTTTTGGATGAACAATTGACAATTTTTTGGTTAAGTGAGGGAAGTAACACATATTCCATTAGAATTGGAAAACTATTATTACATGGACATCACTAGAATTGGGTTTTTTGGTTATTTTGAAATTCTAAATCCACTATTTAATGAAATATTTAATGAAATATGTGTTAAGTGGTTTTGGAGGGTTATCACACTACCTTTGTGGTGCGGGTAGTTTTCGGGAGGGGTCACCCAATGCCATACATTGTTTGACACGTAGCCATCGAGGGTCTAGAGAAAGACACTTTATCGGGTGGTTATCATTCATCCATCAGGTGCAGCCGATATTGCTTCAGGTCATTGGATTTGGGTGATTGTGATTTGATGGTAGTCAGGTGGAGAAGTTGTGCGAAAGGAATGAATGGGAATGTGAGGGGGGCGGGGGCAAGGGTTTAATCATGGTGATTTGGGATTAGTTTAAGGATTAATCATGGGATAATTGATCAAGTGGCTCTTAATCGTGTGTTTAGAGAGTCAGGTGAGGCCAATGCGGGATTAACTTAGGTTTTACCGGGGTTAGGTAAATTAAGTGAAGTTATGTCGGGATAAGGGGTATTTTATATTAGTTTTTATTAAAACTAATGGGTTGGGGTACTTTATATAGGGTTTTAATTATTTACAGGAAAAGGTTTATAATGGGTTTATATAATAATCTGAGTTAATTCATATGAAAGCGCTGGCAGAGTGGGTTTTCCTAAAAAAGGGGTAAAGTGTATGTGATTGCGCATTTTGATTTATACTTAGGAAAGAAGGATTTTTTGTGGGTTTTTTTGTGCAAAAGGGATTTACATTGGGGGGTATTGTTTTCCTTGGTAAAAAGGTCTTTAAACCTGAAGAAAAGGGATTTTCTTAGGATAATGAGGGGAAATGGAGGATGATGTTTATGAAGGGGATTCTAATACTTGCATCCATAACTCATTAAGCTGAGCATCCAGTCCCTCCAAAAGTTAGAGAAATGCTCTCAGCGTCTTTGACCTAAAGGATTTGAGTGCTTAGAACTTTATTTATGGGGAATTAGAAAGTAGAGGGGGTAAAATGACTGGGGGGATGTTAAATAAACCATGTTGTGAACCATGTCCTTGCTTTGTTCATTGCTTATGTACACTTGAAATATACATTTAAACATGACATAAGTGTTTTTTGTGTGTTCACTTGATATTTCTACAACCTTTCTTCTACTTAATCATTCGCTTACCCTACCAATTTTTCTTCATTTTATTTGGGTGCATTTAGGCTATCAAACCCTTATCAATCATTTTTCTTTTATGAAGTAGACTATCTAATTCTAACATTATATCATCCAAGGGCTCAGATCAAACTGATGAGCTCCTTTTATTTTCGCCACCTATCTAATGATCTGCTAAGATTAAACTATTTGGTCATATTTTATTCTCTAACTATAAACATAAAATTCAAAGCATGGGATAGCCATGATTAAACAGTTTTCTTACCAAGGATTGTGGCATGAGTGACAAGCTGCACACAATCATTATTATGCATGAAAGTAAATAGTAGTTGCATTTTGACTTGCACACTTCCATGGTCTCTTTGTCTTTTGGGGTTCAAATATCTTTGTCGATGGCCCTTCTCTTCTTATAGGCAAAGATAAATATTTTTTGAGGTTTAGTCATTTATTTTAGAAAGGGGAAAACATGCATCCTGTATAAATGGCCCTACCTATTTATTTTCTAGGCTTTAAACAATTCAAACTTAAATTAACTTAGTCTAAATTCAAAGTTGAACAGAGAGATGCCACCACCTACCCAATGATGGGATCCATAGCATTGATAGGAACATAGAATTAGAAGAAGGTCTTCTCCATTCCCTTACTGTCAGTGCTTCACATAGTTACACATATACCTAGCCCCTTGTTTATTGAGATCCACATTATGCATACTTGAGTAATCCATAAAGCACCAAAGTGTCAGATGCTTGAGAGCTAGATCATGATGCTTATGATTGTGTGAGTCTTTAGAGAGTCATATTCTCCAGATCGATCGAGCAATTATAGCCCCTAAAGTTACCGATTCTAGACCCTCTACGGGAGCAACATTTATATTACATAGAGAGCCTATATAGAGGTCATTTATTTTAGTAAATTCTTGGATTTGAAGTGAAGGTTGAAGAACTTGAACCAGAATGAGGGATTTAAATTCCATCCTTTTTTTTTTTAAATTCAAATCTCCATCTATTTTGTCTTGGATTTTATGGTATTGGAAACATTTAATGATCTATAACATGTTTTTTAACATTTAACCTAAAACGAGTGACCTCTTTTCTAAAAAAAATTCCCCAGAATCTGTGTCCATGTATATTTGATTCATTATATGTTTGTGATATAATATTCGTTGGCCTTAGTGGGATTTCCATGAATATTTATCCCTACTAAGTTTTCTATTTTTGTATTATAAATGAAAAGAAAAAGTTAATATAGGTTTACACTACTATAATAATAAAAAACACCTAAGCTTATTATGGGAATTTTTGTACACGTGTGCCATTAGACTGTGGGATTCTTTATCCACTTGGGCCAAGGCTCAGTTGACTATAAACCCATTGCCTAATTTGTTTATTTCATCTATCGTGGAGAAGATGTTAGACCCAATCATGACTTTCACATATCTAAAAAGATGAAAATTAGTTTCATTGATGAACTCGTGTATTTATTTAATTTGACCTGGTATGGTGAATCATCATGACTCACAGTTCAACAATCTTCTAAAGCAATATATTATGCAGGGGGTAGACTAAGAAGAAAGGTGGTAAGCTAGATACTGTGCATATACCAAAAAGAAAAGCCTAGAAAGCACATTGTAAGAGGAATACAAAAGCATCAACAAAAATGCATATTAAAAGCTAATATTGATAAGTATGTTAAAAACTACTATTAAAGAGCAATAGTTATATGAATTTATGTTTTACGAAATAGATTAAATATAATTATGCCAAAAGATATTTTTATCTTGGAATAGGGTTTCTATAATTCTAATTTAATCAGTACTAATTAGTATGTAGATGGTGCAGATTTAACCTCCACATTATATTCTAAAATTATGCATATACACATGGGTTGAAATTTCCTTATGTTCTTTTTGTTCTTTTAATTAAACTGTTTAACTTAAAAAATATCATGGGATTTAACCTTGACATAACATTTTAAAATATTCTTCTTAGCCTACAAAAATGAAAGGTTGAGATTTTTCTATGTTCTTTTAATTAAATTAAATAACTAAAAAGCATCATATCAACAAATGTCATATTAAGTGAGTTATGATTTTTGAGCATATGGTATTAAAGAGCTATGATATTGCAACAAAATCTATATATATATTGAGAATTCTCATTATAAAATTAAAATAAATATTTATAATTAAGAATTTTACGCCATATTTTTTATATATAAATAAATATAAATGATTCACTTGTATATTAGTTTTTTTAATTAATAATAATATTAAATTAAAATACAATTATAATTTAAATAATTTTTATTTTTCTTTAATCATATAATGTATAACAATCAAATATTATAATAAGTATAAACATTTACTAATTATTTAATTCACAAACTAACTTAATTAAAAAATTATAAACTATTCAATCAATCAAATGCACCATAAAAATCTAAAACTATATCTAATTTACATAATCATTACGAAGGATGTTGTTCATGCTCCAACGGTTAATAATTATTTATCATCATAGTATGGTAGGGAGATTTTTGTTATATTTGTTAGGAAACTATTCGAATTTTTTGTTATATTTGTTAGGACACTCTTGGAATATGCTTTAGGGGCTTGGCAAAAGGCCACTTTAAAAATTAGCATCTATTTGTATTAGGGTAAGGAATTGATCTGGTCTGGTGGAGGTGGAGTTTGTAGATAAGGTAGTTAAATTATTATTTTTCTTCATTATGATTTAAAATTTAGAGATATTAATTATAGTATTTATTGATAGTTATTTTTTATTTTTGTTTAATAATTAATTACGTTAAAGTTTTAGAGCACTCACTATTTATAATATTTAATGCTTGTTTTTTTTTGGTTTGATAATCAATAATTTGTAAGGTTTAGACTACCCACTAATTATGGTATTTAATAATAGTTTATTTAATGATAATTATATGTATATTTTTTTGAAAAATAAATTACTTATTTGAAAGGAAGTTAAGATAAGTGGGACTAGGGTGCTTTTAAGTTTTTTTAGTAAAATTAATTGAAAATTTCTAAGTAATTTTGATAGAAACTTTACCCATAGACCTTAATGTTTAGTGTTTTTCACAAATTTGAAGATTCCTTAGATCATAAAAGTGATTATCACATGGAATTTGGTGACTACCCAATGGTTATGCCTCTTAGTTTTAGTTCTAATATTTTATATAAGAATGAATTAATAACTTTAAATTTTTCCCTTTTAATCAAATTTTAAAATCTATATATAGATAGATAGATAAATATACATAATTAAATTTCTTTAAATAAAAATAAAATATACATAATTATTTTAATAAAAATATTTTCACCAAACACAAACCACTTTATTATTGGTGAATTTTAAATGAAATTAATTTTTAATTAAATTTGAAAATTATTTTTTGAAATAATCCTATAAATACTTTTTACTATTAAAAATTATATATATGAAATTTAATGTATAAAAAGATTAAAAACATGTTTAGCTTTTGAATGCAAACCTATTGGGCATCAGCCAATAATGATATGAGGGTGGATTGTTACTGGAAAGGAAATGGCTTCAAAGCTTAAAATGGCAAGTACTAATCCAAGTGACCCAAGATCTCAATCATTGAAATCTTGTAATTTGTAACGCAAACTGTTAGGATAATAGTCAAATAGATAGGCTGAACTAACCGTGCCATAAAAATGCAATTTGCA
>APFE030714866.1:1423-81044 GCA_000404065.3 Pinus taeda
CCCCCCCCTCTAACCCCCCGGTTCACTACGTAGGTTAGTCGTGGAAAGAATATAACACAACCCAACATATCTTTCCACTGCTTGCCATCTTCTTTCACCACAAGAATTGATCCTGCAGATATCCCACTAAATAGTTTCTACCAAAGGCCTGAGAAAAACCCCTCAGCAACAAAGACGTCCCCTTGAATCAAAAACAACTCTGATACCAAATGTAGGTTTTAACCCCATACAATAATTACCTGCATATGAATTCTAAAAAAAAGAACATAAACAATGGCAAGAACATAAAACATAAAACATATATACACAAAGATTTACCCCTAGATCCCAAAACTGAGGCTACCAGATTGATTTTTCATTATGCTGCTTTTAATGTTATAATACATATACATACATGTTGAAGCATCCATAAACCCCAATCCATTAACCCTAAATTAAAACATAACCATAGTTCCCTTGACCGGATCTACAAAATACCATGGACCGAAAACCATCATGCCCAAAACCATGTGTGAAATCCATGCACAAAACCATAGGTAGGTCCGCCCACCTAATATAGGGTCCAAAACAAATTCCTAGGGCACTGCCCTGGACCCTGTGCAAGGGGGCTACCATCCCCCGGCAGTGCCTAGGAAACATATAGGGGGCGTTGTCGCTACCCCTGTAAGCCCCCCATGTGAGGGCTAGTCACGGAAAGAATATAACACAACCCAACAAGAGATACTGAAGAAGTTCCACATGGGGACAACAAACCCATGGAGACTCCTATAGCAGGTAATTGAAGGAAGGAATATGCTACTTCGGGTGAAGTTGTGGATGATACTATCTATATACAGCTTGTGGGTTTACTTGTGTATTTGGTGAACACACAACTAGACATGTGTTTTGCAGTTAACCAACTTAGTCAAGCCATGGTTAATCCAACCAAACTCTATTGGAAGACAACTAAACATGTGTTGAGATACCTTGAAGGCACTACTCATTTTGGTATTTGGTATAAATGGATAGAGGGAGTGAAGCACCAAGTCTTCATGGATGAAGATTGGGTAGGGATTCCATCCGATGGGAATAGAACATCAGGTGGAATCTACAGCATTGGGCCAGCAGTAGTTTCTTGGTATAGCAAGAAGTAGAGATCAGTTGCACTCAGTTCAGCAGAAGCACAGTACATGACTTCTAGTCAAGCAGCTTGTGAGGTTATCTGGATGAGGAAGATCCTTGTTGGATTATTTGGTTAGCAAATTGATCCTATAGTGATTTACCATGAAAATCAAATTTGTATCAAACTCTCTGAGAATCCAATTTTTCATGATCGTTCCAAGCATATTGACATCCGGTATCACCATCTACGATATTATGTGCAGAGGAGAATCATGTTGCTAGAGTATATTCCTACAGAGGAGAAGGATGTAGATATTTTGACAAAGGCATTAACAATATGCAAATTCAAGTTTCATAGAGGTAGGATCAGGGTAGCAGATAATCCCTTTCTTGTTGAGAGGGAGTGTTGAAAATGAAACAAGAAAATCCTAATTTAATTTTGTCCTTGAATTAAATTAGGAATTAAATTGTAATTCCACACCTCATGACAACTTGTAATAGTTAACTAAGTTAATTTGACTTAGTTGGTGTTAGGGCCTAATCTACGTCAGGCTGAGAAAGGCAGGTCTAGGGTAACATCAAACCATGCTTAGCCTAGTAGCTAGCCCTACCAGGTCGGGAGAGTGCTCTCTCCTTGTCAATCTTAGGAAAATATAGCAAATGAAACTTGATATGACTGATGTAAAGACTAATTTTAGGCTAGGTATATGTTTAGAGGAGTTTGATTGAGTTTTATGTAGGTTTGTTGGATCAAAAGTGAAAGGCAGTTTTGGGTCTAGGTAATGGACTCAGTCTTGCAGAGATTTCTGTGGGGTGAGGTAGGCAAATGCTTTAGTACTTTGAAATAAGTGAAATGGAGAGTCTTAATACTGGTGAGGAATTGGAGAGGGCATGAAATTATTAGGGATCCTCTTCAAACAGTTGAAAACATGAAAATCTAAACAAACCCTAAGGTAGAGCAATGCAACATCAATGATTTCCACCTTTATACTTGATTCATTTAGCTAAGTTGAAAGAGGAAGAGATAATGGCACACATAATCATATGATAACTTTAATTACATAGGGAGAAACAATACTAAATCACCTTGCCACAAGAATCCCACAAAATGCTGCAAACCCTAGTCTATTTCCTTGCCAAATTGCAGAGATGAATGTACAGTGATGCTCAAAGCTTTCACAAGAGTCCAACCTTTACAAATGACTAAAAAAGTACTAGATGTAGGAAACAAACAACTCATGATAGGCTTTAAGGGTCGAATTCATGAGTTTAGGAGTTGTTCCAACAAGATCTAAACTAAGAACTGAAAAGTGGGTATTGGAACAGCTTACCTCTAAAATCTAGGAAACTGATTCATTCAGTTCAAAACTACCTTTTCATGATGTATCTACCTCCATGAGTGAATTTTAAAATTTTTTACATCAAATTCCATCAAGTTACATCAATTTACATCATGATTTGACCATGAGAGAGAAAAAAAGTCAAACTGAGAAAAAACTAGGCGAAAAACAGAGTTTTTTGGCAAAAATGGCAATTTTCCATCCTATGCGTCGCACCACTTTCCTTGTGCGTAGCGCCTTTTTGCAGCTGATGTTGGATGCCTTCCTGTTCACCAAATTTTCTCCAAGAGGACTTTTTGGAAAGCTCTATCTGTCTACTTTCTAGAACAAGTGAAATTTCTGAATTTGGTGTCCATTTTCCCTCCAAACGTGAGTTCTCCCAACACTACTTCTTGTGTGGCCAAAAAGGGGCAGAAATGGAATTTTTGAGGTGTTTTTGACCCTTTTGGAGGCCCAAAACTTGACAAAAATTTCTAGTAATTTTTGGGCATTCATAATTTTTCATGAGGAATCCAAAACTATAGAGTTTTCCTCCAGAAGAGGTCCCTAGCAAAAGCGAGCGGCGGGTGGCACTATGCACCAAGCAAAAAAACCTATTTTTTCCTTCAAAAATTCAAAATTGACAAAAAGTGTGCCAAATTTTTTGAAATTTGGGTTGAGAAACCTGCATCAAGTACTATGTTTGGCTAAGGAAGCCTCAGCCAATATTTTGAGTATATCTTGGTCTTTCTTCCTCCTCAATTTTTTCCTCAACTTGGCCTTTAAGGTCCTTATCCTCACTTTGCAAATCCTGTTTCTTGCCAAATAGTGATAGGCCATGTGCCTCAACATCTTTTTCTCTTTTTTGGCCTTCTCCAACAGCTTCTCCATGTGCATGTTTTCCTTTTCTAGCCAAGATTCCCGATCAGCATCAATCTCTTGCTCTAGTTGTGTCAATTTGATTATCTTCCTCTTGGCTGCTAGCCGGTTTTCTCTTATGTTTTGTAGCTCCATGATTGTCTGTTGATCCTCCAACTACTTGTTTCTTTGCTCAAGGTATTTTATAATCCACTTAGCTCTTTCCAGTTTAAGAGCTAAGGCATGAATGTCAGCTTCTTCTTCCTGGATGATCTCTTTGAGTTTTGAGCTTTGGGAGCCCAAATCAATGTCCTCATCCTGAACGAGAATGAAATCTATCTCTTGACCTTCCAAAGGCCCTTCATCATGCACTGGTTGTTTACCTTTATCCTGTACCTACTTTTTTGTTGAAGGAAATGAGACCCCTTCCACCCTGGATGGAGATAGTACTCGTTTGGCTGCTACAAATAATCTCCTTATGCCCTTTTGGTAAGTGACAGATACTGGCACACTGGTTGTTTGAGTCTCATGAACTTCTTATTGATGTAAAGGCCCTCCTGCCTCATGAAAAACTAATGGGGTCACTTGAGGACTTGTGAAAACCTCATGTGAAATGAAATCATCCCATGAAACATTCAACAAGTTCAGCTGATGCAAAACCATAATCTTGATCAATGCAAAGTGATAAATGTTGTTGTACTATTGATGAGGAGGTTTCCTTTGAACCAATGTGGTCATTTTCTCAATATTTCAGCACATGAAATAGGGGAGGTTCATCATCCTCACCCTAGTGAAATGCATCAATAGTCTGACATGATAGGTGTATAAGCAAGAAAATCTACCTTCACAACTGGAATATTTGATTATGAGCTTCATGAGTGGAGCATATGTGTCCTGTAGGTATCTGAAAGGGAAGACCCTACTGATTTGCTTCTGATATCCAGCCTTGATATAAGGCTCATAATTTTCTTTGTCCACCAGCTGTCCCTGGTTCCACTGTTTTCCCACATTCGGAATACCTGTTCCTTCAGCTATAGTTTCAGGTGTCAAAGTGAAGGTAACACCTGCTAAATTGACCTGGCCATTGTGAAGATGGAGAACAAAAATCTAGCAAGCTCATGGTGGTATTTTACTCTTTCCACCATCTCACAAAACTGGTAGTAAGATTGATGTTTGAAACATGCTATAGCAAGAGGACAAGCCAATAGCTCTGTAACTGTAGTGGGCTCCTCCCAGATGTGTTTTCCTCCCTTATGAGGCTTTCTTGATGTATGAATTTCTTGGGAGGAATCACTCACTGTTTTCTCATCCCTTTCATAAGGTGAATCTATTTCCATGTTTGCCACTCTATGGTGTTTCAATGATGAGTATGAAGAGATTTTAGATGAAGAATACTTGTTTGTTGTTTAATGAAAGAGATTAATTAGTGGGACTGTGAATGAGGGGCTGTGATGCTGGTTGTAGGGTTTTTAGGAGTGGCAGGATTTTGGGAATGACAATTAGGGTTTGGGAATAGTGAGAATTTCTTAAGTATTAGTGTTTTGGGGATGAGGGGGGTAGGATGAATGTGAATGGAGGGATAAGGGATATGAAATGAGGGGAGTGTAGTGGAGGAATGTGAAAATGATTGCAGGGAGTAAACGGCAACAATGCTAATTTTTGAAAACCCTAGATAGCTTTTTCAATGGACTATGCAACAAACTAGGGTTTTGTCTTTCACCTATTGAAACACCATGAAAGATGATCAAAACCTTTGCAATGGAAATATGAGAGCTTCCACTTACTTGAAGAATGAAGTTTGCAAGATTTGGGAGCTTTGCAAAGTTGATTGGGTGAATTTCAGGCTTGGAAGGCAGGTGCACCATGCCCACTAACAGGTGCACTGTGTTACTCAGGTGTGTCACGCCTGTGTAGTTTCTAGTGCTTTTCCTGCGCTCTATGCGCCATGCTGACCAGGTGTGCCGTGCCTCAACCCAGGTGTGCCGCGCCCAGTAAACGTTCACAGTTTTTGCTGCAATTTCTCCTTTTGCTCCTCAAATCGTGACTTGGTTTGTTTCACTCTCTCTTTGGAACACAAATGAAGTTTATAACACAAGGGAAACTCTTTATATACAAGGGAATTTAATTTTTCACTTACAAAAATCCACTTTTCTAATGTTTGCCTTTCACTTTATCATTTAAAACTTTGTTTTGGCAGTTTGACTTGTTTTTTGAAAATTGATGAACTAATGATTTGAATCTCTTGTCTCTTTTACAGGAGCTAAAGTGCAAGAGCTTGGCAAGGTGACCAGGGCTGCATTTCCAGACTTATTACATATAGAAAGAATAGAATTATATAAAATTTATATACATAAAAGAAAAAACTTTGTTTTTCCTCAAAACAAGGTTTTGAGGAAAAATCAATCACTGAACATGTGATTATTGAAATTTTTGATGCTGAGAACTTATTTGACCTCCTCGTGTGCCTACTGACCATTATTGAGCTTTTACAAGACTTTAATGACAAACCCTAGACCTAATGAGACCTAAAAACCCTAAAAATGGATTTTACAAATGCAAAGATAGAAAATAATTGTAAATGACCTGAATTTATGAAAATAGGCCAGCAAGTAAAGACCATGAGGGAAAATTGATAATATGCCACTACCATTAGATGATCCATGACCTAATGGAATGCAGCTGATCAGATGAGACACCTAGAATGCAATGCAACAAGAGAACTTTGATCACTGATGGAGGGATGAAGATACTGACACTAACATTGGCTCAGTTAATTCGAGTCGGGGGTCTAACTAGAGTCATGTAGAGTGTCTCCTAGTTTTTAAAAGCCCTGGTTGAGTTTATTTTGAGTTGTAATTATTTAATTCAGTTTAACTGAGTTAAATTCAGTTAAACTAGTTCCAAATGATGGAGGAATTAGTGGGATATCCAGTAGTGGGGTGTAACCAGCACTAATCAACCAGTAAACTGAAGATTCACTCATAATTAACTCATGCATGTCATATCAGAGAAATACCCAGTTGAGATTCGAGTTCAAGGACAATGTATTATCATTTGTATAATCATATGAATTGTATAGGTGGTGCATGCAATCAGAGGAAGGCCTATGAGGATTGCAAAATTCATGTTTGTGGAATTTCCCAATTAAATATGGGCTAATTCCAAAGGAAATTGCGCAAGGAAATAGGAGCTTGGTAGGAATTGTCTAGGAAGCAGTGAGATAGATAGAGATATTGTAGAGGTTGCTTGGGGTTGAGCAAAGCATTGTGATATTCTCATATTTTCTTATTAATGAAATACACAGATAGCAGGAGTTTTTAGCTATGGCTTTCCCCAAAAAATTATTGTGTTATGTGTGATTGAATTCTTTCTCTTTTATTCTTTGTGATTTCATCGATCATTTATTGTTTCCACTGATGAGTAGAGTAGATTCAAGTCAATTGTTTTAGAGTATTACAATCTGCAGTTTGAATCTACAAGAAATTTCTAGACGGATTAAGGGATAAAATAAATATTAAAGTGGAAGGAAAGTATGTATTGGTCCCAAAGCATAAAAGCTAAAAATATTTTTGAAAATTCAATTGAAATATGAAAATTTGATCAAAATTGTTTAAATTGAAATATAAAAATATTTTTAAATTGAAACTACATGCATTAGAGCTCATTGTTATGTGTGTATATGATTCCAAGGAAGATCTATAGACATTGATGATATGAAAATAAATCAGTAGATGAATTTCAACCACATGATGCTACTTGGAACATAGCTCAAAGAGAAAATAATCGTTTTTCTTGGTTGTTCGACCACATCCATGGGTACACTCTGTATGTATAAATTCTAGTGCTGAATCTCAAATTGGACACATATAAAAAATGGAAATATTTGGTTCTGGTTTATTTCTATATTCTAGTTTGATTGTCTTTAGTAGTGATCAGGTGTCCATGTTGTGTCTGACAAGTGAAGAATGAGCAATGAAGTCTATTCTCTGATTAATATTTCGTAGAAGGTTTCATGTTCCGCATATATTAACACACCTTCTTTCATAACACTTGGTGGCGATATATGTGATTGATCTCTATGATTGTGATCTCTCAGGCGGTTTATCTGCAACATTATTATGACTGGAATTGGTGGATTTGTTGCATCTAGAACGTAAGAAGAGTCTTGTGGAATATGTTATGAGGTCGATATATGGTCAATGGGCAAGAAATTGGATGATTCGACTAATGAAGACAAAAGGACTTTGAATTAATAATCATCAATTCATGTAAGTGGATTAATTCTTTCTACTGAGAAACTTGGAATTCTGATTCATGGACTCGTTATGATAGGGTTCAACGTTACAGAGCCAACATTAACGAATCACACAACCATGATTGATTATTTATCTTTAGGTTCCATGCCATGTAGAGTTGGGAACGATCACTTATCCCTTATTATATTAAAATCACAAAATTAAAATCTGACTAAGTGTTATAACAATCATCATCGAACTATGAAGTTGGTAATGACATTTAGTACTTCAAAAAAATTCTGGTGGAAGCTGACATCTCAAAGGTGGAGTCTAAATTCTAAGCTTTATGGAGGCCATACTCTGAATTTTTGGTGAAAGCCTAGCATGTTGTTTTCAGTTGATGAATGAATGTGAAATATCGTGGCATCAATTTTCGATGAGGCGGTCCGTGTATGGCCATGAAGCAAATATTAATTTGACACCACTATAGCCTGCCACCTTACGTTGAAGTCAATGTGAAACTTGGATTCGAATGATGTGTATGTCAATCAATAAGGAATTCATATATTATATTTGATATCTCAAGTTAGAAGGCTCCATTGGTAAGGTGAAATATCTCATTTTATATTTTTTTTTTTAATTTTTTTTTTCACATAATTAATAGTTGTAGGTGGTTGATGACGGAATCTGGCAAGTCATTTGGAAGGTTCCTGGAAAGAATGAAATTGGTGAACATTTAATTTAATACATAGATATTTGGATTAATTAAGTCATTACTAATTAAAATTGAAATTAGGAAGAAGCTTGACAATTATGGCTTAGAGAAAGATCTTGTTGAAGTGATTACAATGATCTTGTTTGGCAATCTCAGCAAACCAAGGGTTTGCACCAGAGTTTGCACCCTTTAGGGCATGATGCATATGTTGAGACAAAGGATAAAGGTTGTTTTGTAGTTGGAGTTCAAGGTTTGAAGCTATTAATTAATTGAATGTGTTGATGATCACAATGACTTTGCAAGGTTATATGTCGAGATGTCATTTCACTTACAGTTTGTTAATCAGAACATCTAGGGTTTGAGACAGCATAGAAAGTTTGCATTGCAAATAAGTTTGGCATGTCATACTACTAGTGCAATGATGCAGGTGAAGATGGTGTTGGAATTGATGTTGTGATGTAGTGTTGATGGTTAGCATTGATGTCAACCTCATAGCATGAGTTGTTGGTACTATGTGATGCAAAGGTGGTTTATGCATTGGTTGCAAACCTTAGTTCAATGGTTGCAAATGATGGTGTAGGTAATTGGACTGTATGTTGATTCCTTGGCAGGATGTGGAGATGCTACACCTAGTTGACAATGATGGAGAATGTTAAGTCATGTTTATGGTACTTGGTGTGTGTGTGGAGTTTTTTGAAGTCTTTTGGTGAGTGTCATGATGTTACAGAGTCATGGGAAAGGTTGTCTCAATGTACCAAGTATCCTCCTGAAGCAAGGTTACACAATTCTTTATAAATCTCATTTTTGGAATGTATACATTGTTTTGGTGAAGGAAAGTAGTGTACATATGCTAGTATTGAGAAGGAAAAGAGCCTATGCCACTTGGAGGTGATTTTCCCCACATTCCTTGCACTTTTCAGCTATTTTGTGGTTTTTTCCAGTAGTGTTTTTCTAGGATTTTTTATGTAAAGGTCAAAAAAGGTTGAGGAACCTCTATAAGATGATCAAAGTTGAAATATCAAAAGGATAGTGGATTAAGTGGCTTGATTTGGTCAAGATTCCTATCTCAATCAAATCTAAAGCATGCGAAACAAATTTGGGTGAGCTACATCATCTGAAGAATTTATTGATTTAACCATTTCCAGAAATTACAAATATGTGTGAAAGGGTTGCTCATTTGGTTGGTTCTCTTGTGTGAGAAAATTTCCATGGTGTTTTAGAGAGCCAATGGTGAGGAATGTGAATTTGTTGTTGTTGGGTTGTGTTATATTCTTTCCACATAGTTAACAGGGGGTTTGAGGGGTACCCGTAACCCCACTTTATGGGGTCCGGGGCAGCGCCCCGGAAAATTTTGGTTTTGGACCCTATGTTAGGTTGGGCGGACCCACCTATGGTTTTGTGCATGATTTTCGCACATGTTTTTTGGACGCGATGGTTTTCGGTCCATGGTATTGGATCGATGGTTTTTTGGTCCATGGTATTGGACGTGATGGTTTTTCGGTCCATGGTATTGGATGCTTCGGCATGTATAAATATGTATTGTAACATTGAAAGGAACATAATGAAAAATCAAGCTGGTAGTCTCGGTTTTGAGATCCAGCGGGAAATCTCTGTGTATGTGTTTTATGTGTTATGCTCTCACATTTTTATTTTTCATGTGATTTAGAATTCGTATGCAGGTAATTTCTGTACGGGGTTAAAACCTACACTTTTCAATATTCAAATCCAACTAAAATAAAACCATATCATCTTACCTCCAAGATCTCTATCTGATCTTGTCTCCCCATTCGCATGCACCTTTGAATGGACTGTCTTTTTCACTACCTTTCAGCTGTATCTTCAAACTTTGTTACGTCAAGAACTTACAAAGTCCCTCTTATAGTTTAGTTACTATAATATTGCTCTAAATATCATTCATTCAATATCTGCTAATTATTAGAAAAATTTGCATGCCTTCACCTACCTTCAGGATCTCACCATTCCTGCAAATTTGTTTCAACAAATATTTATGCTTCCACTACACAAATTCTCAACTTTCAGCTACTGTCAATCAAATTTAGAATCTGATTCTCTTTTTTAGTCTTCCGGCTTCATCTTTGCAACCTTAACTATTGGCAACAATTTCTCCTTTGCTGCGTTTTCTTCCACTCATAAATCCTTTCCAGTTTCTTCATTGCTGCTTCTTAAGACTTGATCTCCTTTTGCTGATATACTTCATTAGCTGCACTATCAATCTTCAAAACATCTCTGTAGATTCTTTAGGTTTCTGCAATCTCTCCTTAATTCTTAATCACGTGCCTCTAAGAACATAATTGTTCTTCTCCAATCCCAATTTCAAACATTTCGCAATTTCGATTATATAGATTCATTGGAAAAAAATCACTTGCTCTACTTTCTTAAAATTTGAACATTCTATCAAAATGAAAGAATATCAAGATTAGTATTCCTCTTTCCAATCTCCCAGCTTTACTCTGGTTTCTTCACTGTCATATTAGAATCTGATCTCCCTTGCCTGCATACACAACTTTCCACATATCTCTATTCTGAATTCTTTCAAAAAACCTTCACACATAATTTCTTTGTTCGGCTCTGATATCAAAATGATGTAGGGTTACCGCTGCTTTACCCACAATGTGCATGTAGCCCTAGGCATAAATCATTTTCCACGGAATAGATATGACCTACCAGGTAAAAACTTCACTAATAGTGATGGTTAAGACCCCTTTCTTTAGAACTCATGTGGAAACAAATAAATAGACTAACCAAAGTCTAAACCTTCATTATCAGGAATCTAATCACCCCTTAATCTTCATGTATGACTTTATTAAAGCCTTTCCTTCATCCCCTTCCTACCGGGACCGGTTAACCCTTATAAACCTTTATAAATCCTTGTGGCCGCACATATATAGAAACCCCCTTTTTAACTTTGGGATATAATTGGAAACCCATTAAAACCCTCTTATCATGCTTTAATCCATTATACCCCCTTCATCATAGATGACACACAAACAACGTAAACCATACCTTTTCCCCGATCCTCGGCATTTGCACAATTATCAAGAATTTCCTTTATCGCAATCAGTCATTGCAGTTACCACGGTCCTATAACATAAGTGCCCGTATAAACCACCCTCTTATATTAAAAGACTCAACACGATACTTTAATAAATACAAAGGATATACATTAAAATTCCACTATGCACCATATAAGCTACACTTCAAAATTTATATAGCCACAACCATAATATTCATCAGGTCCATTAATATGAAGACCCCCTGCCTTGTTGCTCCAATCTCTTAAACAACAGACTTATGATTAGCAATTATCACTATCGGCCATCCCACCATCCTTCACCTACTAACCTTGCGATATGTGATTACATCTCAACCGTCCGTTGTATCCTCTGATCCAACGGTTGGGATTTCTTTTGATCAACGAAATTAATCGCTAATCCTCACCGTCCATTTACTCGCGCCAGATCTAATGGCTCACAAATATTTCAGCTGGGCAACATGCACGAGGATTAACTACCCGATAAGCAGTTTCCTCTCTCCTCCTCACCGCCATGTGTCAATCGCTTAATCGGATCAGTGGTTCCACACTCAATACCACTTACGATTTTGAGGCTGCCTGAAATCTTCTTTCACAGTTTAAAAAATACCACCGATGCGATATTCCTCCATCTGCTCTGCGATTAGATCCTGGCCATTGATCTTCAAGATCCAATGGTCGTTGTTCATCATTTCTTCACTTCTCGTTTCTCCCTTAGTTTTTACACCATTTCTTAGTGTTTTCTGTGGGTTTTAGTTTTCTTCTGGGATCTTTGACATTCCACTCCGTGACTCCTCCTGAACTTAGCTTTACGAGTTTCTTTAGTTATTGTTCCTCCAAAACATTAATTGGCTCTTCAAATGGATTCAATGATTCATTCCCTTCCACTGTAGTTTTTCTCCTCTGTACATTTGATTCAATCCCGCCTGCATACATATATTATGTAGAATCATTGATAGACACATAATTTATCAATCAACACTCAAATCACACATCTACGCACTCAGAATCAAAATCTCTATGTATAAATACCTAAGCAAATTATTACATATTGAGACTTTGTCTCTCCTCGGTGTGATCTTCTAATTAATGACCTTTGTTCATCATTTACCTGTAGGCTTGCAAACACAACTAAATATCTCTCTCTCTCTCTCCGTCTCTAACCTCTGATCATGCCTTTTAGGCTTACATTTCTACAAAGGATTTCTAAAACCAATTTTTGGTTTTAGATCCATAAACTCCTCAACAAAATCCTAAAATCTCTTTCTCATCCCTAAGGATTCTCTCAATCCACAAAATCATGAACTAATTCCTAATCTGAGGCTTACAATCAATTCTCAAATCCCTCAGTTTTCTCAACTATCCTAAATCATTCATATTCTCCTACATTCAAGAATATTTACAATTATGCCTCACCATATTCAATTAAATCTTATTCTAGTTTCTCTCATCAAAATCACTCAAAACTCCTAATAATTACATTAATTCAATACTTAGGAAACCAATTTCCTTGGAACACAAGAGCCCCTATGTCTACTAAAATACAATGATAATGTTGAGATGAATGCTCCAACATCAACGACATTTTCCTTTTAACTTATATCAAAACACTCTTATATCCTCACGTCAATTTTTCAAAGGATTGGTATAAACGAATTTCTTGAAAAAATGATATATTTTTGAAAGGGCTTATATGAATTTTTTTATATATAATTTTTTTTATAAAAAATTATATTAAAAAAAATTAATTAAGGGTTTTAGTTAGGTGTGTTTTTTTATAAAGAAATTTTTATAAGGGTTTCTATAAAATTAGAGTTTTGTCAGGTTGTTAAAAGGATATTTTTGAAGAAAGATGGATTTCTCAAATTTCGAGCCCTAGTTTACAGGGAAGGATTATGATGTGTAGGCCACTAAGATTGCGACTAGGTTGTATGCTCATGATGTTTGGGATTATGTTTACTTTGGGTTTTGAGAACCTAAGGATGATTAAAAAAATGAGCTCTCACTAATGCAGTGGGATCTATGTAAGAAAGACAAGAAGAAGAATGCAAAAGCATTGTAGTTTATTCAGCAAGGAGTGGACCAAGCAGTATTCGAGAAGATTATGATCACAGCTTTAGAAAATGAAGCATGGGATACCTTGGCGACAGGCTATAAAGCTATGGCCAAAGTCAATATTGTTAAGTTGCATAATATTAGGAGATATTTTGAAAGTCTCTAGATGAAGGAGACAGAGGACATCGATTCTTTCATGTATTGGGTCATGACTGCCGTAAACTAGTTAAAACTTTATGGTGAGGAAATTAAAGATTAAACAGTGCTTGACAAGCTCTTCAGATCTTTATCTACCAAATTTGCGGTTGTGGAAGCAACGACATAAGAAGCCAAGGATTTGACACACCAATAAGGACTCCAAGATTTTCTGAGCGGCATGGATATTCAAGCATATTAATAGATCAAAATTCTCCTAAAAATTAATAAAGTGATGAATCAAGCAATGGTGAGAGAAAGATGATAAGTTTGAAAGATATTTATGATGATTTGGATGTTAGTTGAAATTTTGCATTGTTGTCATTCCAACCATCTTCGTTTGAAGAAGTAATCAGAGATGAGAATAGGGTGGAAGCCATAGATGAGAAAATTGAAGCTATTGAAAAGAATGAGACATGGGATTTGGTTTCTTTACCAAAGGAAAAAAATCTCATTAGTGTGAAGTGGGTGTAAAAGAAAAAGTTGAATGAGAAAGGTGAAATTGACAGTTTTAAAATAGTTATAAGAGCAGTTTTCGTCACAATAGCTCAAAACAAGTGGAAAGCATATCAAATGGATGTGAAATTAGCCTTCTTGAATGGAATTCTAGAAGAATAAATTTATGTGTAGCAGCCCCCAGGATATGAAGTTGAAGGTAAAGAAGATAAAATTTACAAGTTGAAGAAAGAACTCTAAAGACTGAAGCAGACGCTTAGAGCTTGGTATAGTAGAATTGATATCTACATGATTAAGAGTGGATTTTGGATACGAAATATTGAGCCTACCTCGTACACAAAGGTAAATGAGTATGGAAAAATTTCTATTGTTTTCTTATATGTTGATGACATGATTTATACAAGTGACTTTTAATTAGATGAATTTAAAGTAGCCATGATGAAATAATTTGAGATGATAGATCTTGGTCTCATGAAATATTTTCTTGGCATAGAAGTTGAGAAATTTGAAAAGGGAATTTTTATTTGTCAAAATAAATATGCCAAATATTTGGTGAAAAGGTTTAGGATAGATAATTGCAACATGTGGAAAGTTAAGCAAGGATGATGAAGGATTAGATGTCAATCCAACTATATTGAAAATATTGATCGGCAACCTCATGTATCTCACATCTACAAGACCAAATATTATGCAAGGAGTGAGTTTGATTTCTAGATGTATGGAGACTCCAAAAGACACACATTGGAAAGAAGGAAAATAATTTTGTGATACATAACAGGAACTAGAGATTGTAGCATAATGTATGCAAGTACAGAGAAGAAGGATTTGATTGGATACACAAATAGTGATTTCATAGGTAGTTTGGATGATAGAAAGAGTGCTTCTGGTTATGTGTTCCATCTTGGTTTAGGCGTGATATCATGGGCATCTATGAAGGAGCATATTATGACACTTTTGTCAGCAGAAGATGAATATGTAGCAGCAACATCAACAACATATCGAGTAGTATGGTTAAGAAGAGTATTTGATGGATTCAAGTAGAAACAACAAGGATAAACAACAATATATTGTGACAACACCTCAACGATTGCATTATCCAAGAATAGTGTGTTTCATTAGAAGAGTAAGCATATTGATACTAGATATTACTCTATTAGATAAATTGTGATCAATGGAGAAGTTCATTCGAAACCTTGTAAATCTAGTGATCAACTGGCTAATATATTTACTAAGTCATTAGCAAAGGATGTGTCTGAATTTCATAGAATAAACTTGGGTGTTGTAACCCTAGCTGAGACATAGACCAACAGACATTTTTGAGTTGTCATGATTCATGTTAGTTTAGTAATCGTAATTAAGAGGGAGTGTTAAAATAAGCTAATTATTTCCACATGAGGAGTTGGATAAAATTAGAGAGTTAGTTAATTGAGTGTTGATTAAAGTCAATTTAAGTGATATACGAAATTCGTGTGTGGTTGCATGTCAAGTTATTTTAGGCGAGTTTCTAGTCGAAAAGGTTTAAATACCCTTCATCGGGTTCATTGTAATAATCAAGTTTTTGGGTGATCAATAGAATAGCCACAAATTTTGTGTTTTATGTCTGAATTTTGTGTTTAGGCTCCTCTGCCTTTCCAAATTTGTGTTTAAGCTGTTCAATTTGATGTTGAAGGATGGCGATTTGGGGTTTAGTCATTGAGATCAAATCCATCATGCAAGGTATAAATGCTACTAGAGTGAATATAGAATTTCTTTTCATGGTCTTCATTATGGTCCTCTACTGTACATATTATCTCTACCTTGGATCCTTGCATGCTAGTGACCGATTCAAGGCTAACACATTTTACTCTTTGGTGGAAAGAGTTGAAAAACATAATAAAATATTTGGAAAAAAGAATACAACATCACAATGCACTAGAAAACATGTGTGCATTTCTCAAAAATATAAGAATCAATCGCATGATCCTCCTAAAGAAAATGGAAATAAATGATGGCAGGGAAAAAGAATTATGGAGATAGGGGTAAAACAAAATCGAGGAGAAAAAACTGATCATCATTGTATTTGTTAAAACATAAATGGATATGATACAAAATCATGGGGAATCCTTTAGGGGAAAATTAAAGAGAAACAAAATAAGAAACAAGGAGAAGGTAAAAGACTAATCAAACAAAATGTAAAGCACCTAGATTTACTTATGACATAGTTTTTCATTGCAATGTAGAAATAATTGAAGATTTGTTTCATACTTCATTTGATTCTTGGATAGATGAGTGGCTGCTTGACATAGGTGTAACATGTCAAAACCTTCCAAAGATACCTTTTTTCATAATTTAGTGACAATATAGATGGTGTAGTGTATTTTGTGAAGTCCTAAACCTTTAGGATTAACACCATCATGCTTAACTTTCCTAGGTTGTTATATTTTCTTCTACATGATGTTCTTTATCTTCCAAATATGTGAAGGAACTTGTTGTCCCGTATAAAAATTTAACAAAAAGGCCACTCAATGGAAAATATTAAATAAAAAGGTTTTTGGCAACATGGTTGCCATGGCTGGAGTGGAGGATGAAACATTGTTGAAGTTGAAAGTGACATCTACTCATGCACAAAGTTCTGCATATCACTCTCATCAAAATGAATGTACATTGTCATATAATATTCTATGTCATGATAGATTTGAATATATTAAGTATGACAAACTTTGTTTATTGAAAAATAATAGTGTTTATATTTTGTCTACTATTATTAGGAAACCAACGCGATGTAATGTTTCTATCCTTGGAAAGCATACCAAACAACCCTTCAATGAGTCCACTTCCAAAGCACATAGAAATATTTAACTAATACATTCTAATTTATGTGGCCCCATCCTTATTGCATTTTTTAATGGAAATAAATAGTATCATGTACTTTTTTGATGACTATACCAAGATGTCTTGAGTGTACTTATTGAAATATAAATATCAATATTTTGGAACTTTTAAAAATTTCCGTGTATTGATTCAAAACGAAGGACACTCACATATTTTCTCTCGTCACACTAGTAATTGAGGAGAATATACATCTAATGAATCTGAAAACTATGTTTTGCAACATGGGATTCAAAATCAAACCATAATACCATACAATTCTCAACACAATGGTGTAGCTAAAATAATGAACAAAACTATATTAAATATAGTTTTTTCCATGATGTTTTCCAAAAATGTAAAGTTGATTTTTTTGGATGATGTGGTTCTATGTAAAATATTTATGAAAAAATGTTTTCCATCTCAAGCTCTTAGAAATAATACTCCATAAGAAATGTGGTATGGCCACATTCTTTCAGTGAGACATCTTAGTGTCTTTGATTTCACTTGTTATGCCTTGATCTCTACAGAGCAAAGATGTAGGATTTAACCCCATAAAATTAATCATTGCAAAAAAAATGTTAAAATGATAAACATATACAATGAAAAATACAAACATAAACACAAACACAAAATTTTACCTAGAAATAGAAGCTAGGAAAAATATAAAATATTTTTTAGTATATTCATCTTTATAGTATTACAATACTATATATATATATATATATATAATATATATAGATATTATATATTACACACACATACATATCATATCGTGGAATCCATAAAATGCCAATCAGTTTACCATGGATTAGATGATAGCCATAGTTAATTGAAAAAACTATAAAGTCATGGGCTAAACCTCCATGCACCACAAAACTGTTTAATGTAAAAATTGTGTGCCAAAAAACTAAAAAAATTAGACGCAAAAACCCACCTAAAAAAAATCAAGCAGTGCACATAAGGTGACTTTTCCACTATTTCACCTAGAACAACATACAAAACATGCAAGTAGTCATTTAAGGAATATAACACATACCCAATATTCTCCCACTTATTGTTTTATTTGCACATAAGGGGTCGCTGGAGTACATGATCAATAATCCATGTCAATAATTCCCATTATTTCTCTACAGAAAGAGAACTTCCCTATGATCACATATTTTGTTAATGAATATGCAACATTCTTCAAAGTGTCCACATTTTCCAGTATCACCTTCTTGTCTTCACTCATATCTTCCATAAAGTGATATTGAATATCAATATTTTTTGCCTTCGTTTATAATTTGGCAACTTTAACAGGGAAAATACATTATGAATATCAAAATCTATCCTTTCAACTTCTTGCACAAATCCAATACCTAAAAACAATATTTATAACCATATTTATTCCTTTCTTGAATGATTTGATGCCATGTGTTTAACCTCTGTAGTTGAGAGTGCCACTACAAACTATCTCTTTCTCATCCAACTGATTAGTCCTCCCAACATGTTAAATGCATACACACTTATAGATCTTTTATGATCCATATTTCTAGCCCACTCTCCATAAAAGCATATATGTATGTACAACACTTAGTCCAATCCAAGTCTTCCTTTATAGTAAAATCGATTGCCAACAATGCCACACAAATACCTGAAAACCCTCTTTATTGATGTCTAATGCTCCTTCCCTACCTTTGATATATACCTACTTAATACTCCCATTGCATGTGCAATATACAATCTAGTATAAACCATCACATATATCAAACTTCCAATTGCACTAGCATATGAAACACAAGACATGTTCTCTTCCTTGTAGTATGTCTTGGGAGACTAATTTGCAAGTAACTTTAAACCTACATAAATAGAGACATTTATCAGTTTAGATTCCTTCATATTAAACCTTTTCACTATTGTCTCAATGTACTTTTATTTAAGAAAGGTTTATTGTTGGATCAATATCTTTTAATTTCCATTCTTAAAATGAAATTTGTAGCACCAAGATCCTTCATCTCAAATTTAGAGCACAACTGAGTAAATTCACTTCCTTGATGGATTCTTTGTCATTTCCAATCAAAAACATATCATCCACATACAATACCAAATCAATAAAATTATCACCAACTAATTTTAAATATATAAAATGATATGCTTTGCTCCTTGTGAAGCCAAGTCCCAATATATAAGTGTCAAATTTTTGATACCGCGTCGTTAGTGATTCCTTTAACCTATAGAGGGAATTTTTCATCCTGCATATCAACTCTTTCTTTTTCTTCACCACAAGGCATTCTTACTACACGTATATTTTTTATTATAGATACCCATGAAGTAATGTTGTCTTCACATCCATATTTTCTACTTCGAAATCAAAAGCAACAACAACCAATAAAATCAATATAATGGAATTTAACATGGAAATAGGAGAAAAATTTTCACCAAAGTCAATTCACTTTACTTGGGATTAACCGTTTTCTATTTACCAATATTTTTATTTCTCCACCTTTCATTACTCATTAAAATTCTTCTTAAATGCCCATTTTCTAGCAATTGGATTTCTTGTAACTGGAAACTCCACTAGATCTCAAACTTCATTTTTTCCTAATGTTGTCATTTCTTCAACCATGGAATTTTTCTGGAGTTTTCCATCCTCCAAATACATCACCTCCCTAATATTTCTAGGATCATCATTAGTAATAATAAAAATAAATTTTTAACAAAAAGAAGGTGGAGTATACCTTTCTATGTTCCTTATTTCCTAAATTTATCTCCTCAATAATGGAGTATGTTGTTCTCATTCTTTCGATTCTTGTTCTTTTGTAGAATTTGATTCATCATCCTTAAATTCAAACTCCCTCTTATTTGATTATTTCTCCCTTGGTAAGAATTATTATTTGAAAATATCTTTTATTTTTCTAAATACCACATCTCTACTATATATAGACGTCATGTATTTTGGGTTCGAAAGATTATAACCTTTCAGACCATCTTTATGTCCAACAGAGATATAGTTTTGAGCTTCTTATATAGCTTTCTCTTATTATTGTTTAGAATGTGTACATAAGCATCATATAAAAGTACCCTAATATGTTTAAGAGAGTGTATCTCACTATGGAGTCTTGTCATCTAACTCTCATGAGGGTGATCTATTTACTAGGTACCACACAATGTATTTTTCCTCTTTCCCAAAATTCCTAACCTGACTTGGTACCACTAAACATGCTCCTTGCTTTCTCCATAAATGGTATATTTAACCTTTCTACGACTCCATTCCACTAAGGTGTGTATGGATTAGTATTCTACCTTTCTATACCACACTTCTTACAAAATTATTCGAATTCATTCCCACACATTCACCACCATTATCTATCCTCTAAACCTTGATTTTCTTCTTTTTCTGACTTTCCAGAAGAGCCTTAAATTCTTTGAATTTGACAAAAACTACAATTTTATTCTAGAGAATATACATCCATGTACTCCTCAAGAAGTCATATAAATGAGACATAGTACACAAATTTACCTAGTGATGGAACCAACACAAGTCCAAACACATAACTATTCACCAACTGTAATATTCCTAACACTATAGGAGAATCTTACCTAATTCTACTTCCCATATAAACAATGTTTGCAGAAATCAAAATCTAGAGATCAATTATATATACCTTCTACCATAGCATTAGTATGTAGTATTCAAACACCCTTTTCTTTGATATTAACCAATATTTGATGCCATTGCATAGTCTTTTCTATGGACACTGTGGGAGTTTCTCCTTCTTCTGTTCCATTTTTAGGAACATCAAGTTGTTTCACCCATCACTAATAGTTATTCCTAGTAGCTTATATAGAGTCCCAATTCAAACTCCTCCTAGCAATACTATAGCTCTTGAACCATCGTATAAGTATCATTTTCAAACATTGTCTGAACAACTAGATTGATCAAACTTCTTATAGAAATCAAATTTTTGTCCAATATTGGGATGTGAAAATGATTAAGGTGTGTTTTAATCCTTCCACCCATGAGCTTCAACTTGAATTTTCCATGCCCTATGATTTTGTCTATCGAGTCATCCCCTAAGAAATTATTACCAACAATATCTATTTCATACTAGGAAAGCCACTTCTTGGGAAGAATTGTATGAAAGGGTGCCCCTAAATCAATTAGTCATGCCTCATGATCTACATGTGCACTTAAATAATCCAAATACACATCCCTCCTTCATATAAAGAGTTTTTCTGCTTATGTAGAAGGAGTATCATTAAATCCCTTTCCTTTCTTCATGATTTTAGATTTATAATCTTTCTTGTAACTCTATTCTTTTCTACATCTCCAATGTACCTTTAAAATTTTTGATCGAGATTTAGATATCCCATTTGAGGAACTATTTTTATTTCTATTATGGGAACATTCTCTTATAAACAAGGAATTTGTGTTTTCTTATTTTCCATATTTTTGTATATCATCTCCTTTGATAAGAAGGATGATATTGTGATTCGAAAACATAAAGTAGTTACATGTTTATGTTTGTATATCAAATAGGTGGTTCTACATAGGCCTAAGTGTCTATCATCTAGAAATCATGCAAAATATCCTTACGACACTTGAAAAAGTATTGAGCAAGTTTCTAGTATAACTTAGCTTAAGTCTAACTTACTTAAAACACATAATTAATTATATTTGTTACTGAAAAAATGAACTTAGAAAAAGTAAAGTATTTTCTTTAGTGATCATATTTTAATCTCAATCGTTGATCTCAAGAAAAGTGAGATATAATGTTGGCTATCCATACACTGGGAGATTAGTTTAAGGAATTTAACTCAATGAAAAGCTAAAAAAGAAAGATTAAGGAGAGGAGGACACACCCTATAGTGGAATAAGCCATTAAGAAACATTTTTTGTCAAGCGATAAGTGAGATACCTTAGTTTCCCAAGTCTCAGGAAATTGCATGAGTACAATATTGAAAATCTAGATCAACCGCGTAGATTAGGGATAGATCTAGGACCCAATCATCTATATCAGATGCATGGTATATTTTATTTGTATATTCCTTAATTCGACCATTATCTTAAAACACAAACCCGAGTAGGTTCATATTATTCATTTAATGAAGAACTATGTGTCACATGTGATTGAGATTGGTTGAAAATTGTGCTTCCTCTAAATAATTGTGTTAAGAACATAGTTTTGTTTTTGTTTAATTGATCTATAATATTTTCTAGGAACAAATTATTATGTTTTAGGTTTAGAATTTAACATGGTATCAAAGTGAAAACTCTAAGAAGTTGATCTCTGGGTGCCATGTTTGTACAATCATAGTTGGATTCAAGTTTGGATCATACGAGGCACATATTTAAAAAACAGTTAGGCCATATGAAGGTCTCATCGTATATGGTGGCCAAGGAAAATTATTTTGCAAGAAAAATATCATGTTGTAAAATGGTTAAGAAAAAAAACGAAATGAAATTAAAAAAAATTGAGATAGTTGAGTGGGCCATGAATAGGCCCATCCAAGTTTCTTCAATGGCTCGAGGCTATCAGGCCTGCTACTAGGGCTAACTGGCTTACACAGTTTGTGTGTGAATGGTGGTGCAAGGCTATGTAGTAGGAAAAATTGAGGCAAATAATGCACAAGTAATTTGTGTAGCATGGGATAACACAAATAATGATAACTATATAATAAAATGACTATGAGCATAGACAAAGAATGAAGGGATTTAGGACTAGATGGCGAGAGCATGCATAATGGGAGGTGTTAGAAATAATTTTTCGGTGCAAGGGACATGTCTCGTCGACATCATGTGGGGATAAGGATAGATATTATCTACAAATAATATATTCAGTATGTTGACAAGAGAAGATAATAGGCCATTTTGTCTTACATTATAGGAAAATACCATTGAAATGTTTTCAACATGCAAAGGGAGCAATGGGGTCTAGCGTAGGTGATGTTGCAGACTAGAGATTGCTATAGAGCTAGTGAAGCCATGTGGGGAGTTGACCATTAGGAGATGCTATGAATGTATTCTCAAAATATTGGTTTGAATAAATCATGGGTAAAGAATAGGGTTAGGATCTGAGGAAACTCAAGAAGGGAAGCGTATTGGGTGGAGAACAGAACCTTGAGTATTGAGTCATTGACAATATTAATTTCCAAGGGTTGAGAAGCGACACAAGAAGATACTAGAAATGAACGGGTGAAAATTGATGAGAGCAATGAGCTAGAAGTATACAATAGAGATGTTAGCAGTCGACAGGGACATCCAATAGAGCTTGTATGGGAGTTATGGGTGCCTAAAGGACTAGGCATATTTTTCTCGGTTAAGAATGCTAGAAGGACTTAACACATATCTTCACAAAGATCTAATCAAGATGACTATAATGGGTGTTCAATTTGGAGACATGACAGATGCAGTCTCAATTTCTCTACCTTGGAAGGCTAGGGTTACCATGGTTCTCAAGGAAAATGCTCTCTGAGAGATTATTAAGAATGTGATCTTGGGATTGGAAGATGAAAAGGAGAAAGTTTTCCTATATAAGAGTGAGATAAGGGCATAAAGGGTACCACTGGATACAATGAAGAACCATTTGATGCCTCACTTCTCTAAGAATAAGTCATCCAAGCAGATATTCAATGCTTTGGTGGGTGTATAGTAGTGAAAGACTGTTAACGAGAAAATGATGTTGAGGGACAAGCTCTGGTCTATGAATATGAGCAGATATGACATGGTGAAAAGTTACTTGATAAAAATAACAAATATTTATGATCAGATTGCAAGAATGGAGGAATAAATGAATGATGTAGTGTTAGTGAATATGACAGTGAATGGTTTCCGAGTGATGTTGATACATTCATCTAAGGAAATTTTGCAATAGAGAACTAACACTCATTTGTTAGGATATGGGATGACTTAATGTAGGAGGAAATGAGGGAGTAGCCAAAGGCTAAGGCCAACAACTAGTATTACATGTAATTTTTTCACATCCAATCAAATGGCCTTTCAACCAGATTAATCAACATCCATTGACACTTTTTATTCATCCCTTGTAAATCCAAGAGCATCCTCTCTCCAAAAGTTAAAACAATTCTAGATTAAACAACTAAAGCCAATAATTTTAGCCCCATCACACATAACCTTCATGCAAACTGCATTGTTGAAACTTGTACATAGAGAAACTGCACTAAACAATGCATGTTTCTTTCACTACAAGTGCGATGGCCTCTAGAATTTTGTAAAATAAAATATAATTTTGAATCTTCTCTTTATAGAAGCTTCCCACGTGGTTTTAACCATTTACCATTGGATTAGGTCTCGAACTCCTACTGTTGAGGTCTTATCTCTTATCCATATAAATATCCTCCCTCTAATGTGGATCTAAGTTCTAAAATGGTAAATCCCAAACCACCTCTTTTACCCTATAAATTCATTGCTTCCCATAGAGTTTGGGATGGATTTTGGAGATTCTTTATTATTCCCTCATGTTGTTGCTTTGCTCCTAGGGATCCATTATCCATCCATGCACTTTAGTTGTGATTAAAGGATTGATTTGTGGCAAATCAAGGACAATATAGTTGGGAGACATCTAGAAGGTCAAGATCTGAAAGGTTTGTATCTTCTCCTACATTCATTAATACAAAAAGTTCTTTTTTCCTATACTTATATGTCATTTAATGTGTATGTATAAAAAATCCTTCTTGACTCAATGTTTAGAGATGTTAGTATATGTTATTTTTATATTTTGGTTCTCTTGCTTGCTTTAGTTGTTTTGTAGGTTCCACCTTTAGCATTTGGAGTTGGAGTTGGAGTTTACAAGCAAGGAGAAGAGGAGAGATTGCGTTGGATTCCAGGTAAGTCTTTGTTCCATACTCTAAAATTATGAGAAAATCATATTCTATGTTGTTTCAAGATCAAGCCACTATATGTAGGGCTTTTTCTTCTATCTGCGGAGGGATCCGTCAAAAAACTTGGCAACTCCGTTGGGGAGCGTGATGTTCCTTTAATGGTTTCCTTTTCATAGTATTTTAGGACCCTTGAAAATGAATCAATTTGACTTGTCCAAATAGTTATTAGTCTTAGGAAAGTATAATTATGAGCTTAGTAAGGTTTATTTTAAATTTTCAAGAAAATTCAACCCCAAGACACTTTCTATTTTGAGGCAGAGTGGCTCAACACACTAGTATCTCTCTGTAAGTGCAATGAATGACACTGCTTGTGATATATAGCCATGGGGGCTTCACTCAATGAACATATGACCTATCATGTTTGTTTATGGCACATTAAAAAATACCCTTAATTTGACTACATATTCGAAAATACCCCTAAAAATCACATTTTTTAACCCCCTACCAATACAAACCCAATACACCTTCCCAGTTTAAAAAACCCTTACTTACACTAGATATTATAGTTATCCATTATTTCATTATATTTATTTATACCCCTTTATATTTTTTCATTAACTTTAAGGTCCATGTTTTATACTTACCAATATAAAAATCCTTTACCCCCTATATATCCCCTAATATGTGATGCCATATTTTCCTCAATATATATCCCCCAATATGAACCCACGTGGTATGGTATTGCTCCTCGAGTGACACCCCCATGTATCTAGCCTACATTGGTTCTTGTAGAATTAATTTGTTTTCATTTTTATGCCTTGCCCTAAATTATGTTTTGATTGCAATGATTTTTCTTGAGACATTGAACTAGTCAATGTATTTGTAAAGCCAACAATCTGGTTAAATTTGAGTGTGAGTGCCTTTTGATGAGAGTTTGATTTTTTTTGTTTCTTCTTGTCAATTAGGGTTTTTATCACTTGGCTTGATTTTTGATTTGATAAAATAACTTCGTATTAAAGTTTTAGTTTGTGTGAATGATTTTGATTTAATAATCTAGTTGCATTTCATTTTTCATTGCATTTGAAAGTTGAAAAGGAAAAGAAAAGAATTTTTTTGATTTTATTCATACTTTAGGGCTTTCAATTAAATTGGAGTAGTACATTTGAAGATCTTAATTAGGAATTTCATGTTTTTTGCATCATTATTTATTACATCATTGGTTGAAAATCCTTCCTTCCCTTAGATGTATCTTCATTGAATAGAAAGATTTATTTTAATAATGTTAGTTGCATCATAGGAGTTCAGGGGAATTCATTTTTTGAGCCTTGAAATTTAATCTTAAATCAAGATAAACTTTAAAATGTATTCAATTAACTCAAGGAGAATTTGGAACATTAATGATACACATAGTGGTCTAGACTAGAAGACAAGTTTCGACTTGTTAAACTAGGAGCTACCATTACTTGTTAGCATTACATCACAGTGATGGTTGGTTTTCCACGTACATTTAAGTATATAAAAACATTCTTCCACATAGATTTGGGTATATAGGATGATTCTCCACATATATTTAAGTACATCAAAACGCCCCCATCATACAACTATGCATTAGATAAGACTACTACGGTCTCTGGTTCCACATACCTCCAAGTATATTTTGGAAGTCCCCACTAGGTTATAATATTGGCATAGGTAATTGAGTCAATCACCTTGTTAATTTTGATACAACAAACACAACATTCAGGGAGATTTCCTACACGTACTGGAAACAATATATTGTAGTTAAGAGTGACTTGGTAAACCCTTTTTCCTAGTTACCCATTTCTATTTCATTTGTGTTTTCAATTTCTAAAATTAATTAATCCACTATGCCAGAACAACCTGAACAACCCCTTCATTTACATAGAATGTAGAGATATCATCCTCTACCTCCATAAGTAACACTTGGTCATCATAAGAACAATAAAACATAAACTATTGAACCTAGTAAATGAGAATTTAGCCCTTGTGGAACCACATTCAAATTTAACCAACCAAAAATAATCACTTCCCATTAGTACTGAACTTGAGGTTATCTCTTTAGAAACAGATGGGTTAAGTAGCTGCAACTAGAACTCTTGAAACATTAGAACCTAAAGTCATAGAACTTGAATTTGTAGATTCATACACTTTACAACCTGAGGAACCACATAATAACTGAACTAAATACTACAAGAACTTATTATTCTTTTTCTCTGCCTTTATCTCAACCACAATCTATGTTATTGTGTCCTGACGGAGAACAAGTTCCACTTGGTATTTTGAACATAGAAGACATTACTGAAGAGGATTATCCTAGCCCTGAAACTCCTATTTAAATACCATTATAATAGGATTTTTCTCCTTTGTACCAATTTTCCTCTAATACTCAAATACAAGATCCTTTACATCAAACTCCTTGTTTTAATTGACCTTTGAACTTTCCTCGGGAAATTCCTTTGAGAACTATAACCATGCCTAAGTTAGCAATGATTTCTCAAGCTGCATATTCTATCATGAGTGAATTGACCAAAATTACGACATACTCTATTTTTACAACATCACCAGAAACTAACTTATATTGTGGTCCATCAGTGTCATTTAACAACCATTCATTGTCTGAAACTTTTTCTATGCGTAGATTAGTCCTTGGGATTCTCATTTATAATATTCATCTGGAACAACATCTGGCCCCTCTTTAACATGTACCTCACAAATTTTTCAACCAATTGTGCCCCAACCTCCTTTGGAGTAGCAATATGGTGTGTTTCTAAGTGGATTAGGGAACCTACAAAAACCTTCTCCATCATATACTAGGTACCCTCCTCGTGGGGGCAAGTTTCCTCCATTCACTCCTTATCCTTTAGTAGGGGAAAAATCGTTGCTAGAATTTTCCCATCTACTAATCAAATTCTACAAGTTGGTTCTTTGCTTTATTCGAGTCCTTTTCCTACGGGTGCTCGATTTTCAGGAATGGTTGCTACTCCTTTGGATCCTACCTTACCTATTCAACCTAGTTTGGAACTAACTCAAATACTGACCTCTCGACCTACTCTGACTATGCCTTAGGTTCCTACTTATCAATCTATTCAATCCATACCACAACCTACCCAATTTACACTTCAAATGAATCAACTTGTTCAACTTGTATCCCAACTAAAAACTAGTCAAAAGGTACTGAGGATTTCTCCAATCCTGTCTATCTAGCCTATTCAAGGTTTATTAGAAACTCCATTTAACCCACTTGGCCAGAATATTCCATAGATGCAAGTTTACCAACTTGTTAAAAGCATGCCATAGGTGACAACTAATCAACCTAGTATTGGAATGATGCAAATTCCATCTAGCCAACCATTCGAAGGTGTCTGACAAATTCCCATTGGCCAAACAACTATACCACAAATAACTTATCAAAGAAAACATATCCAAAGTGAGTTTTTCCCATATTACCAAGGTTTCATGGAACTTGGAAACCTGATCTCTATCATCCTATTTATAAAACTCCTCCTTATCTAGGTGGAAGGAAATTTCTCATAGCTCAACCAATTCCATCGTATCGAGGATACACTCCACTTCTAGTTAACCTTTATCTATAAGGTCAACCTCCTCCATCAGACTTTAATAGGAAATTATCATTCATTGAAACGTTAGAGTTATCAGATCTCTCCCAGCCAATGAATGATCTAATTTTCCATTCTCCTTAGTGGCAGTCTAAATGATCTGAATGAATGGAGTTTTGGAGAAGACTCATCAAATTATGTCATCAACTATCATTTATGGTGTTCGTTGAACTCCTTAAATGATGAAACCATTCTTTTATGACTTTTCGAGTGAACTCTTATTGACTCGCTAGCTAAGTACTATGTTAAATTACCCATAGCTTCATTTAACAACTTTAGTGCATTGGAAACCATGTCGCTAACCCATTTCAAATTATCCATCCATTACAAAAATAGTATTGATATTTTGACCTCTTTAAATAAATTTGACTCAACTCATATGTTTAAACATAGATATGAGTGGAGGAGTCAACGTTGTTTGGTTAAAAATTATATTTCTAATTAGTTGTTAGCATAATGGTTCATTAAATCCCTATTGTTTACTATATCTAAGGATGTTTCCAAAGGCAGAGTTGTTACTGAAGAGCAAGTCATTTCTCATGCTCAATGTTTGGATTTGATTTATACCCAATCTAGTATGCTCTATGACAAGTTACTTTATTATCCGTGAGCTTCACATAATATTCCACCTGATCCCTCAAAGGAATCACATGCTACTAATGGTGTGATTGGTTCTTTTGGTCAACAATAAATGCTCAAATCTCTAATCAAACTAATTCAAAATCTACTCCAATTGTGATGAATCAAAACCCTTTTAATCCTTCTTTTGTGAGTTCTTCCAAGGTTAACATCATTTAATATACGAAAGGAAAATATTAGCAACCTGGAAGTAAGAAAAATGGTAAAGGTAAGAACAAACATGAAAACCGTCCATAGGATAAGAAGAAGAATTAGTGTCCTGATGAAAACGATAATCCTTGTTACGCTTGTCTTATCAGTAATGATAATCATTTTAATAATTATTGTCCACATTGAGGATAAATCAATCGCTTTTTGAAAGTTACATCCTTTGCACTTTCCATGTTGACAAACCCATTCCCAAACCAGAAGGAAAAAGTGGTTGCGCAAAATCCATCTTCCTCTTCCCAAAACACTATTTTTATATGTTAGAAAGATGTCTTGATGGCCACTAGAAACCAATATTATGGTAATCTGAATCCTTTAACTTGAAAGGCTATTGATCAAGCTTGCAATTCTACTCCACCCACATCTAGTCCTCTCCAAATTGAGAAACCTTCTCTTGATCTTACTATTAGACCTCCCAAAGGAGTGATTAGCAAATAATCATTTAACCCCCATGTGAGAGATGCAAAGAATTACAATATAGTTGAATATTTAGCTCAAGATCCTTCAGTTATGTCTACTCTCAAAGTTTTGTAGAATTGTCTCTCTTAGAAGAAGTTTCTATTAGAAGTCATTGGAGGCGTAGATTCCTAATTTTCTGGTCTCGTTGTGTTCATTCATGAGAATTATACAACTAAACTTTGAATCTAACTTGCATTTATGATTAAGTTTGTTGTTAGAGGCAAAAACGCCTTCCACACCATTGTGGGTGAAGGTGCCTCTACTTGCATCATGTCAATGTCATGTTGGAAAGCTTTAGTTTCCCCTTCTCTTACTCAGTCATTGACGACACTCAAAGCCTTTGATGGAAGAGGATTTAATCATTACAGAATTATCAATTCCTTGCCAATAGAACTAGCTGGTAAACCAATATCTATAGAATTTTAGGTAATTGATGAAAAAGTATATTAAAAGCTCTTAATGGGACATACTTGGATTTATGCTATGGCAATTGTAGTCTCATCCTATTTTCAGACTATTTCTTTCCCCCACTAGGGGGGCATCCTGGCCATTGATAAACTTTCCTTCTTTGTTGTTGATTCCTAGACTACTAGAAACAACCTCTTTTGGGAAAGACCCCACTAGCTTCTAAAAGCGTTGGGGTAGGTTTATTAAAAGACTCATCCTTAATGGGAACTTTTACACTTCCTCTTCTCCACATTCCCTATATGGTTGTTCTAATCAACATGATTTCATCTAGTCATATTCCATATGACCCCTACATAGTACCTAAGGGTTATAACATTAAATATTTTGGAAACCATATGCCACTCAGCCCCGTTGAGTCATATTATGAGGCTATTCACCTAGCCTGTTAGGAAAATTTTGAAAGAGACAACTTAGGAATCTAGGTTGATTATTCCTCTTATGATTCAAGATTAGTTTTACAATCTAATCCTTTCAATGACACCTTTCCCATTGATAAAAGTGCCATGGATATCATGATGTCAGATGAGAAACTTGGGACAATAGTCATCATCGTTCATATCTATTTCCTCAACCCAACACTCTTGAGAGTAATTTTAAAGACATTTTCTCCCCCAAAGTTATTGAAGAACCTCAAAACTACATCTCCATTTGTGAGGTGAAATTTGAAAAAATCTAGCAAATATCAAGGACACTGCTCCCCTCGACATTTCAGTTAAGCCCATGATTGTTCAACATTTCCATATAGGTGCCTCTTTTCCTCGAGATGAGATTAAGATTTACAAGAACCTTTTTCAAGAATTTTGTGAAGTGTTTTCATGGAAATATAAAGATATGGAACACATTGATCCAAATATTGTGGTGCATGAAATTAAAACATATCTGGATTCCAAGCCAGTTACACAACATTTGCATTTGGTTCACCCTAAGAAATCTATTGCGATTAAGGCAGAAGTTGAAAAGATATTTTGCGTTGGTTTCATTTATCTTATTCCTTTAACTAATTGGGTCTCAAACATTGTTCCTGTGATAAATAAATAGGATACGATCTGAGTATGTGTTGATTACTGAGATATTAATAGAATTGTCACAAGGACAAATACCCAACCCCTTTCATCGACCAAATTGTTGATGATTGTGCTGGGAGAGAAATTTTCCCATTTATGGATGGATTCTCTGGCTACAATCAAATCAAAATACTCCCATTTGACCAATATAAGACTACATTCATTTTTCCATGGGGTATGTTTTCTTATCAAAAACTTCCTTTTGGCCTTGAGAATTAAGGAGAAACTTTCAAACAAGTAATGAATTATGCTTTTCACGATATTAAGAATATCATGAAACAATGCCTTAATGATTTTACTGCCCACTCTAATAGTTGTCAAGACCATCCACTGCATCTTAGAGAAATCTTCTTACGATGTCAACACCATAATATATGATTAAGCCCGCATTAATGTGTCTTTTGGGTTCAATCTAGTTGACTTCTAGGATTCATTGTGTCCAAATAAGGAATCCAAATTGATCCCGTGAGAGTCCAGGCAATCCTCGATTTTCCACTCCTATTTCTCTTGTTTAGTTACAATGCCTACAAGGGAAGTCTAACTTTCTATGAAGTTCCATTCCTAATTATGTAGAACTTTCGAAATGATTTACTCATTTAGTAAAAAAGGGGGTTCCCTTTCATTGGGATGATACACTCGAAAGGATTTTGATGCCTTGGAAGGTGTATTATCCCAAGCATCATTACTATATCCCCCTAATTATCATTCATGTATCTTGTTATGATTGTTACCACTATCGCTATGGTATTGGTACAAGAAGATGATTTAGGAGATGAACACCCTATCTACTTCTTACAAATCATTTTGTCACATTTGGAAAATGACTATCAGTTTGGATCTTTCACTATCCATCAAAGTGTTCCAAAGCATGCCCCCCAAGGCTAGAACCCAAAATATCCCAAAGAGAATGAAATTCCTAGATCCAAAGGCTCAAAAACATATTTTTAGCTTCCTGTGTAGTTCCCTAGTTCATTTTTGTGTGTACGCAAAAAAGTCCATTAGAAACTACGCATAAGTATGCTCTATCTAACACTATGGCCTACACACATGAATCAACACAAGAAAAAATAAAGAGTAGAGTCTAGAAGAATTGTTACTCAAATATTTCCAAACGAACAAGCTTCAAATGGATACCTATTCAACCTTGATCCCTCTCATCATGGAGCTACTTCCCTCTCTTTGTGGAACCCCTATCCCACCATTTGTGGATCTCATCCTTTAGGAGAATCTAATTATCAAAGGTACTAAAATGGATTTTGAAAGACATTTCAATAAATGTTGAGTGATCTTTGTCATATTATTTGTTTTACAAAGGTACCGGTTATTTCTTGTTTGTTACTAGATTTATTTGAGGTCTAGGTATATCTATCTTGTCTGCAAGAGGTAATAGTCTTCCTAACACTACTACTTAAGCCGTAATTTGATTGATACTGAAGCCAAGTATTCCCATGTTGAAAAGTTAGCTTTGGCAGTTGTCTAAGCTGTTCAGAGGTTTTGCCACTATATTACGCTTCACAAGGCTATGGTAGTTTCTAATTGCAACCCTATGGCCAATATCCTGTCACGTTAATTGCTAGGGGGGAAATACCCAAATTGGATTGTTATCCTCCAAGAAGTTTATTTGTAATTCTTTAAGTCAAAGTCTAAGAAATCTCTAGTCTTTGCCAAACTAATTTGCGACCTTCCTTGATATTTTGCATCACAATCAACAACTGGAGATTTTATCACCAATGAAACATTGTTTCTTATTCACTCATTTGATCCTTGGTATGTATATATCATCATTAATCTCTAAATCCAAAATTTTCGGCCTGAAACCACTCATTGCGATCAATGTTGCATTAAATACAAAGCTCGTTATCATAATTGGAGACAACCTTTATCAGCATGGTATTGATATGATCTTTTGATGGGTCCTCACTAAAGAGGAGGCCAAGAAAGCTTTAAATGATTGTCATGCTCAAGCATCCGACAAACATATGTATGGTTAAGCTACTGTGCAATGTTTTTTACTTACTAGTTAATTTTGGTTGACTATGTTCAAAGATTGGATTCTAACATTTCCAAAAGTGTCACGCATACGAGATCCATACTCGAAAAGCCCATGCTCGACCTCCTCTTTTGCACCTAGTCATCATTGTTGTACCCTTCAACAAATGGGCTATGGCCTTTATGACCGTAACCCTCATTTGGCTGGGACGAATGGTTACATAATTTTTGCAGTAGATTATTCTACTAAATGGGCTGAAGCGATGCCTACATATGACAATAGTGGAAAAATTGCTTCATTGTTCCTCTTTAATCACATTATCACAAGATTTGGTGTGCCACATGCTATTGCTACAGACCATGGTAAACATCGTGATGTCTAAACTGACTGCCAAGTTGGGCTTACGACATGATAGATCAACTTCCTACTACCCATAGGCTAATGGTCAGGTAGAAGCCATTAATAAGGTTTTGAAAACAATGATTCAATGCATGGTAGGGATTCATAAAATGAATTGGCCTATTATTCTTTTTTTAGCTTTGTGGGCATACCACACCTCCTTCTGAATTGCGTCTGGATAAAAAATGTTTCATCTAGTGTATGTTTTCGAATCTGTTCTTCCAATTGAATGTGAAATTTCGTTGTTGAAAATTGTCTTCAAAATTATTGTCGCTACCTCTGCTGAAGAATAAAGTTGTTTGCACCTATCTTGTCTAGATGAGGCTCGACATGATTCCACAATGGCTAATGAAGATTACAAAAAATGTATCAAAGCATAATATGACCAAAATGTTAAACCTCATGCCTTCTTGGAGGGTGATTTTGTCCTTTTGTATGATGAAGGGGCATATAAATTAGGAGCTGGGGAGCTCGAACCAATGTGGTTGGGTCTTGTTGAAGGCGCAAAGTGTCTACCTTAACATTGGGGAAAACCACCCAGATAGGACCTTAGAGAAAATCCTTTTCCATTTAGGTTGGTGGGTCAGACTGGAAATTATGGGACCAGTTTCCCTTAAAATAAATTATAAAAATGGATGGAGTATATAAGCAAGATGCTATGATATAGTTAAAAAAAAATAAAAAATTGAGTACTTAAAATAAATATCTGTCCCAGGAAATCTTATCTGTATATGCGATTAAAAAATATCTCATAAGACATATGACAATATAGATTGTTTTGTTAGTATGAGGTTAAAGCAGATAATGATAACTAATTTAACTAAATAGTTAATTAAATTAGCTGATAAATTTGTCACATATATAAGATTTCATTTTGTATACATATAATATATGATTTCAATCACACATGTCAGTAGTAAAAAATGTATGATAGCTTACAACACATATGATAAACGTAATGAAATAACCATTCAACTCTTAAGAAAATAAATAATAAACAGATAGTAGTACCTGATATATCTTAACTCTACTCATGAAAAATAGTAGTGGTTCAAATTTGTATTAAGAGGAACTTAAGTTACAATAGTGCGAACAAAAGCCTCCTTTCCAAAATTCAAAACACCTTCTCCTTACAAATGGATGGGATTTATAGTCTCAAAATGAAATAAAATTATAGCAAAGTAGAGTAAAAGCATGAGGTAGTTTTAACAAACAATGCTTAAAATAAATGAAAGAGGCATTTTTAGAATTCATTATAACAACTTCAATAGGCCTATGAAGAGGATTTTCCTCCCATTTGTTGTTGAAGTTCTTAAATATCTATCATGGGCTTCAATTCAAGTAGATTATTCGGTTGAATCCACATTTAACTAATATATACGGCATCCCTTAACGGTAGAAACTTGTGGGTGGTGGTGTTGGATAGGAATCTGAGCATTAACCACTAGCTGTGAGGCTTGACTAAGAATTGCCAATGAAATTCTAAGTCAGTTTTAGATAGCTGATCTATTATTTCAGCCTGATTTTTGGATCATTACAACTATGTTTTAGTGAGCAATTTGATATCTGGCAGAGCTCCCTCCGGGCAGTTTGAAATGAGATTTGCCTTAAACAAGTTATCATTGATGGTTTCAATGTTATTAGATATATCCTTCACATTGAACATTGTTGCGTCTACATGCTTAAGGCGAATCTCCCATCCTATGGAGAATATTTCCTTGTGTGATTCTTCTACCCAAGGGAGATCAACTAATCTCCCATCAACACTATCTTGCAACATTATGAAACCTGCAATATTTTCTTCAATATAATTAAAAAAAGATTTTAGGTGTGATAATTGGTCCACCAGGTAACTGGCTATGTGACACAAATAATGAATAATTGCCAAATTCTGACAAAATACAATTTGTTGTTGAGCAAGGAGAGCATTTAACTCTCTTGCTTCTTTTTTTAACTTTCTTAATTTAGGATTCAATTTAAGTTGTTCGATCTTCGTCTGTAATTCCTAAATATTAGTTTCTCGTGCTTGCAGATCAGAGTCATGTTGGAAGTTAAGGGAATTAAAACTATTCTAGAACTCAATAAGTTGTCCCTACCATTGATCAATGATATTTTGTTTCTCGATATCAAGACTCTGTTCTAACTGCACAATTATGTCTTCCTTTTCCTTAAATAAATGTAATGCTTCGATGGATTTTTCCATAGTTGCAGAAGCATAGTATCTCATGAAAATAACCCTTCCACACTACTTCGAAAGAAGGGTTTCTAGTAACTAAATCCCGAGACTGCTCGATTTTCCTTTTCCTCCTTTACTTTTTAACAAGGGCCTTATGTTCAGGATTGTACAATATATCAAGGGGAGGAATATATTCAACCGTTAATACAACCTCAAAGGTCGGGAAGGCTGGTATAACCTCAATGTCTTTAGTTTCCAAGGCTTATCAAAGGCCTTCATTGGAATTAGAGTCTGTTCTAAAATTTTAGAAGTATTTGGGACCTTCTCTTGTGAGGGAGTCTTCAAAAATTGGGATTCCTCTTCCTTCATAACTTTCCTATACTGTTCCCATATCTTTTCAATCTTGGAACTTATAAAAATATCTTCAGTATGAGAAGAAGAAGAAGTCCTTGTCTCTTTTGGTTGAGGCGTATCGGTAACCTGTGTGGAATGAACAAGTATAACCTCATCTTGACTCGTGCTTTCTTGAGGAAGCTTTAAATAACCTATAGGTAATTGGGATGGTCATGTTGCCTGATATTGAGTGAATTGAGTAAATTCCTATGGACTCAAATGCTTTGATGCTTATCTGGTAACCATTGAATAGGTGGAAGATTTTTCAAATAAGTCATCAAACTTGTTTGGTTCATGAAAGAACTACCTGAGGCTTGACTGTGCAGTAACCTTCTTAAGAGTTTGATGGGGGTTATACTATTTGTTAGGGATACTAGGAAAGTTTAATTCTAAGATAGAATTGATCTCAATGGATGCATGTTTGAAATTCTCCAATGTATACATACCACAATGAAGAGGAAAAACATGACACACTTTCTTATTACACTCTTTTAAGACTCTTGAAATGCCATTTCCTACGGTCTTGTATGTTATCTCTTGAGCCAGGAGTTTGTATGGGACATATAGAGGCAAGAAATGGGAATTTGAAAGACTACCAAAGACAAAAGTGTAAGTAAATAACTCCTCACCAAACTAGTTTCTAATTGGGAGTAAGTCTGTTTCAGCTTCTGGGGAAATCCTAAGATTTTCCTTGTTAAAGATAATTTGGTAAATAGGCAGCATAACTCTATGCAAGGTTTTACAAAAGTGATGATGATACTTGATATCATGATATATATGGATAGGGGTTGGGTCCTCTAAGGTCCATTTCCATCCCATAAAGATGAAATCCATAATGAAGCGTAGGGAATCCATTACATAGGAACTCATGTAGAAAGGGGAAATTATGTTTTCTGAAAATCTATGCTTACTTCTAAAATTCATAATATGAGTGTCTAGGTTATTAGATAGTATATTTCCACAATCTAATACATATCCTTCTGAGGCAAAATTAATTAGTGGTGTCCATTGATCGAAGAAATTTTGTGTGTTGGAATAAGAAAAGAGCCTACATATCATGGTGGCTATTTGGCAATAAGGACCAGTGAGAGAGTCAACTACATACATGCCCTTTTCCTCATGCTCATTCTTGTTGGGATGTATTCTCCATTCCCTAATGGCCTTTGATGCATGATCAATGTTTCTCATGAATTTATCCACAAACTGTTTGTTATATTTTCACTGAGGCAGTGGAAAATGGTACAATGCACTAAAACTGCTTTCTTTGAATGAGATGATAATTGTGTGCTTCTGTGTCTTGAAATTCCTTTCTGCAATTATTAAGTTTTCAATGACCCATCGAACCAGGTCTGTATAAGGATGTATTTTGGGTCAGGCCGCAAATCTATGCAAGAATGAATTCACCACATCACTGTAAGTGGTATTAGAGACTAGTGTTGAATCCTTGGATATGATGGTTCCTTCATTCTCAAATATCTTATAGATATATTTCCAAGAGGAATTTCCAACGTCTAGAGAACAAACTATGTCAGAAAACACTCCTAGCATATTGGCGTTTCTAGTTGGGGGACCGGTCAATTGCTGTTGAGCAACAAGATTCTTCTTTCCTCTAGTTTCTTTAGATATTTCTTCGGATTTTCACTTGTCAAGACTAGCATATAATGAAAAACACAAACTAAATGATAAATTCTTCACTTGAAAGACTTAGCGCAAATAACAAGTTTCACATAGCAAGTTTTGTCTTAAAGGGAGAATTATGATAGAACCAGACTATAATTAATGAGACTAATTATAATCTCAGAAGCCATAAGTTCACCACTTTCATATATTAAATGTCAAAACATGAATTCATGTGGGTTTTCACACATCGGTGTATCAGAAGAAATATATCGGAGAAATCAATTGGCTGCACATTGGAAAATTACGATATAGGAAACTCGTGATAAATCATATTTAAAGAAATAACAAATATAAGGAGAGGTGGTAAGTGATATAAAAACTTCTATATTGGAAATAGCATATCGGGGATTTAAAGAGAAAGCACCGGATATGAAATTCACGATATGGGTTGTAGATGGGAATATCAGACGTTTCATGATTTCAGAGGGGACTAGTATCAGATATATCGGATATCGGGGCTGGGAAGTATTAGAAATATTGAGTATCGAGGATAGTGGATATCAAAGGAGACATGCATCAGAGGTTTTGATATATTGGGATTTTTGAGCATGACACACTTTAAAAGTTATGATATTTGTGAAGGGATGATATGCCAAGTGGCAATTATGGGGCTGGCATCTCTTAGAGTATTTAATTAAAAAGGAATAACACAACTTATCTTTGCCTTTTAGCAAAAGCCTCTTTAATAAATAAATTAACTATCGGGAAATCCTTTATCAAGGAATGGCTTTATTGTAACTTCCTTAAAAGGAAAGTTACAAAATTATAAGAATTTGATATAAATCTTCCAATAATACATCAACTTTATAGTAAAAGGGCCCATCACGATTTTCATTTATCATAACATTATTAAGGTTGGGCCTCCAATATTTGGGTTCCGATAAGGTAAATGTTCAATTCCTTAGAGATTTTATAACAAATTAAAGAATTCCCTATCTTTATTGAACACTAAAGAGTTTTTATTAATATGAAATAAGGGTCCCATTAATTATATTATATAACTAAAATAAAAATAAATTGGGGGGGGGGGGGGGGGGGGGGGGGGTTGTTGAGTATTACAATAGGTCCATATATAGTTAAACATGTAATTGCAAAAGGTTTTGATGAGCTTGTATACTTTGACAAAATTCCCTTGGCCCAACCTTGCAATGGGTTGTACCTCAACAGATACTATGCTTAGATTTTTTCTACATAGTCATTGTGTACATACACTATAGGTTTTTTGTTGTGTTTGTAGTGTGTTTTATTGAGATTTTTATACTGCTTCTACTTATCTTGGATTAATTTTGATTTACATATGTCAGTGTTCCCTCCACCATATGTTAGTTATGCTAATGGTGCTAGCGATAGTACCGAGAACCTTTCTTCCGTAACGTGAGAAATCTACGCCCCTAATGATGAGTTAGTAGTTTGCAAGGAATTTTCATTAGTTACTTGACTAATAATATCGTTGAGTATAACAAAGTGATGAAAATTTTATTTAATGCCCTTTTCATCTTGTATTTTTAATTTTGTCATCAGAATTGATTCACAACTCATGGTGCTACATATAAGTAATCTTTATTCAGTAAGAAGTCCAACTATGCTACACATGTTTTTGAGAGTTCGCCATTTAGAGAGACATTTTCGCAACATTTCATATCAACATGTCCCTAGAAGTCTAAATATGTTAATAGATGAATTAGATAATCATGTTTTAGATAAACATTTGCAACACTTGTAAATATACAATCATCATCAAATATTGTACAAAATAGTAAAATAAAGTAGAAAACATTGATAGATTAGAAAATTGTATATAGTGTTTGAGTTTTACAAGAATTGTGTGTGAGACACATATAGTTCATGGCCTACAATATCCAAATACATGTAAAATACAAAATGTGGCTCTAAATCCCTAGGTGAATAATCCTGGTGGTGATCATGGTAACACACAACTACACAGGAAACCTTGTGCAATAGTCGATTGATCCAAGTTACCACCCCTATAGTGTATCTCTATAAGTAGATTGGGATATAATCAACCACAGTATATGGATCAGGGAGGGTCAAGCTCTCCACATGGTGCTTAAACTCTGCTAATGTATCTACCAACTTTGGATCTCCTAACTCCTCCATCTCTGCCTCATCGACTCTAGCATATCCCAGCTATGGTTGTGCTCATCAATGGAGTCAGGATATTCCCAGAAGTCTCATTTGTCCAATATCTACATGTAAAATCGATATTTATTCTCAGATAAATTAAAATAAAAATAAAATAAATTACAAGAAAACCATAAATATCCAAAATGACATTGCTTTTACCTACGTTGCTCCATTTATCGTCTTTAGGTAAAATGAGCTCTGGGACTCCATGAAAATCAACTCCAACATACAGGTAGTCTTCGATCATAATCAATTGCTCTCGCATCGATCTAAAGAATGTAGGAGTGAATTTCATCATAAGCCCTCTTCTGTGTTGAGCCATTAATTTTACCCACTACCTCATGCAAGGCTCTTTAGGCTCAGGTGACTCATAGGATATCCACAGAGGTCGTAGCAATGGTACCCTCTGTAAATAAAATGACACTATGATAGAACCATAGCCAAACTTATTCAATCATTTGGTCTCTTCTCTACTGAGTTGTTCCTTGAGATTGACCAAGGCCTCTTCACATGAATTTTATATTGTAGGTGCCAAAAACTATAAGGCATACTGCATTTGGGTCTCAATAGCTGAATGTAGAGAAACACTACTAACCAACAGAGTAATGGTAAATAAGATTGTCTTGAGCAAAAGTCTAATAACATAATTTATCTCAATTTTCCCATCCTTAATTTCTTCATACCAAGGTCGATAATGAATGGATATGTAATCCCTCATTGTCTCTCCACCGCTCCTATATCCAAATAATGAAACCCGACTGCCTCTACGTGATATCTCTATCAAAAAGTAGAGGTCTTTGACATCTATAGTGACAACGTTCTCTCCAATAATGAGGTATTATCCCTATACATCCCAGGCCCTTACCAAATACTCCAACAAATCTAATTGGACCCTCATGCTTGGAATCACAAAGAACTTTAGTAGAAACCCACAATTCTTAACATTTTCATCGATTCTAGATCATTTGCAACAATCATATCTTGAGCCTCATGATCCCTTTCTTGCCATCTTAAAACCATTTTCATCTAGTAGATATCTGCAAAATTACAATGAAAAAACACATGGAATTAGAAATGAGAAAAAATCTGGTAGAAAAATAACTCAAAACTCATTTTTTGGAAGCCTTACTACGTCCATTGCAGTGTTCATTCCTTAACAGAGTGACCCAGTGCACTTATCCTCCCTTGTGAGTGCACTGGTTCACACTCATCAGTACTTAGTTGACCCATCGTACCTCTCAATATAAGAAGAGGGCAATGGGCCTAGGGAAAATTCTAAGTGCGAAAAATTAAAAAATAATCCCAAAAAATGAATCAAACAAAAAAAAAAAACCGTGAAAACGAAGAGAAAGGATAGACCTCTTATCTAGGACTCGCGATATTGGAAATTGTTCATTGGATTGGCTGCAATCACCTACTAAAGGTTGAAGGTAAAAGATAAAACTCTCTCAAATTGGTAAAATGACAATGGTAAGAAAGACAATTATTTTTTTCACTTTTAGGGTCGAAATAAGTCATTATTTTAATAGTTTTAATGTTTTTGACCTAATTTTACCATATATTATGTATTTTTGACGTTTTTGTGGTGTTGTGAGTAGGTTGATGTTAAATGAATGATGTAAGTCAAGTTACATTTAAAATGCAGGTCATTTTTCTAAATAAGTATACTTTTTTCACTTTTATGATCTCGTCAAACTTACGAAAAGGAACCCCATGGAGTAATATTTAAGTTCTTTGCAATCTCCCAAAACATGAAGACATGGTCGAGCACTTGTCTTTTCGAACTCATTAAAGTGAGTGAAAAGACGTATACACAATATAAGTTTAACCCTTTTCCAGACTGGATGGACTATTTATGAAAAATGAATACTTTAGTTGAACATGGCTAAAAAGTTCTCTTGGGTATTGTTTTACACCTTTTCAGGCCCAAGGGACAAATTTATGAAAAGGAACATATTGAAGTTTTAATTTTTTTCTCTTTTTGAAAATATCTAAAAATGGAAAAGAAGTTGAGTTATGCCTTTAATGGGCTCGTGAACTATTAAACAACATTGGAATCGTTAAGTATGACAAGTTTGAACCACTCCTTCTCATGGTTCATTAAATTTACTCCGAAAGATTCTTTTGAAGGATGAACTTATAGATAAAGCATATGTTATCCTCATAAAGCTTATAAAAAATAAAGAGGTACTAACTAGAAATGGTTGGGAATTTGGGAAAACATGGCATCAAACCTATTAATGGTATTGAGTTTCTCTTGAACATGACACTCTTGCACATCATCTCTATGACTTCTTTGAGTTGGGGAATCCACTTGCCTCTCTATCAATCACACCTTATTGAAAGCCTTTATGATGGGTCTTTGAGTCAATGTTCCCAACTCCATAAAGTGTCGCCAATATGTTCAAGTGAAATTCCACCCTTAGTTCACATCTGCTACAATACCCTTAAGACTTCATGTTTTCCATTCCTAAAAGAACTCTGCATCAACACATCTTATCTCAAATCTTGATACTTGTTTCATGTCATGGATGAGGATACATTAAGGCCCTCCTACGATGGGTCACTTCTTGTCGACATCAAAAGATTATCCAGGAAGTTGAATTAGAAACTCCCTTCAGTGCCTTGGACCTTTCATACCTCAATGGAAATTTTCCTCACTTTTGGTGATAGGTTCTCATTATTGATCTTCAAACGAAATATTCCATGTGGTGTTCTACTTCAGCTCATTTATTCAAACCACATAGATTGTACTGTAGTACCTTGAGGGTCATTTTCATTATCGGTGTTTCCTCTCACATATATTAATGGCTTACATTATTGGTTGGTAATCATATTATGCCTACCATGTTTGAATTCAACACATTTATTCACATGGTTAGACTCATACTATTGAATAACAAGGTAGAATATAATGAATCTAGTTTCATCCATCTAGGCTGTGATTTTAGGATTCATACAAGATTAAAAAGTATGGTTTCTATGATCATTCATAAATATATCTAATAATATGTCCACAATTTGTCATCGATGGATGTAATTATGATTATTGTACATGTACATGTAAATTGGCTTATATGATGAGTATGGGTATGTTTACCTCAACCATGATATCATGATGATTATGTATTGTAACAATCAATTGACGATCTCGACCAATCTATTGTTGATCTTTACTTGTCACATGGTAAATCACTTGAGTCCTCAGCCACTACTTCTAGTTTTGTACTTTAGGAGGTAATATATTACATGTTGTTTTGTCACATCTAATTAAAATGCCTTGAAACTTGATCAATAAAAATCCATTGACACTTTGCATTCATCCCCTGTAAAGAAAAGAACATCCTCTCTCCAAAAGCTCCAATAATTCTAGCTTAAACAACTCAAAACCATAATTTTTATCCCCATTACACTTAGCCTTCATGCAAATTTCATTGTTGTAAGTTGTACACAGAGAACCTGCACTGAACATCGGATGTTGCTTTTGGTAAAAAACAAATAAAAAATTTGAATGTTCTCTTTCTAGAAACATCGAGAGAGCTTTTAACCATTTATCCTACACTTTAGGTCTTATCTCTTATGCATAAAACTTATCCTCCCTCTAACGTAGATTTAAGTCCTAGAATGATAAATCCCAAACGCCCTCTTTACCTTATAAATTCACTATCTCCCATAGGGTTTGGGTTGGATTTTGGAGACTCTTAATTATGCCCTTGTGTTGTTTCTTTGTGGTTAGGGATCTATTATCCATCTATGGACTTGAGTTGTGATTGAAGGCTTTCTTTGTGGAAAAGGAATGACAAGAAAGCTGGGAGACATCTACAAAGTTAAGCTATGAAAGGGTTATATCTTATCCTACATTCATTAATAAAAAATGTGCTTTGCTTTCTTACACTTATGTCCAATTTAATGTGTATGTAGAACAATGCCCTATTCACTCATTTTTTAGAGATGTTAGTATATTCTATTTGTATATTTTGGTTCTCTTTCTTGTTTTAGTTATTTTGCAAGTTCCACTTTTATCATTTGGAGTTGGAGCTTGAGTTTACAAACAAGGAGAAGAGGAGATCTTGCATTAGATTCTAGGTAACTCTTTCTTTCATACTTTAAAATTCTCTAAGGAAATAATATTCCTTTTGTCTCTATTGTTTCTAGATAAGGCCACTAGATTTAGGGAGTTTTCTTCTATCCACAAAAGAAAATTATGTTGAGGGACAAACTCTAGTCTATGAAAATGACTAGATATCACATAGTGATAAGTTAGTTGATAAGAATCACTCAGATATGTGATCAAATTGCAGTAATGGAGGAAGGGGTGAATGATGTTGAGTTATTGAATGTGGCATTGAATGGTTTCCCAGTGATGTGGATCCATTCATCTAATGAATTTGTGTTAGAGAGAACTATCACTCATTTGTTAGGATATGGGATGCCTAAATATACAAGGAGTTGAGGGAGCAACCAAAGGCTAATCTCAACAACTAGGAAGAATGAGAGTTATTTGACAACATGGAAAAGTGGGACTCGTTGTTGCATGTGGAGTTTGAAGCCAATACCAAACATGTAACAAAGGGATTTGGGATAATTCCATTCCAACTTGAGTAAGGAGGTGTGCTAAAAGTGAAGGACAAACTATGCATGCTAAAACTTAGGAGAATTATTCTCTCATTCTTATGATAGAGAAGAAGGGGTTTGATGTAGCATTCTAGGATGGAAAAACATTGATTAGGCCAAAGGGATCTAACTTATATGATCACCATGTCATTAGGGTTAGAGAGGGAAACATGTATAGGATAAATCCATAAGCTATTTAATTAATGGAAATAAGTAAATAGTGGCGGAGAAAAAGGAGTGGGAAGCTCTAAATATTGAGCAATTTAGAGGGTGCTATCCATTAGACTCAAGTGGGGAGGAGCGGTCAACATATCTTTCCAGGTATATCAAGAAGATCTCTTGGCATGATATGACCTTACATGATCTTGAATAGTAATAGGCTTCTAGGAACAAGTTCAAAGGTAGCAGATATTTAAGAATGATTCCGAATCGGATGGAAATGAAGGCTTATTGTTTAGAGGGAGTAGCCATGAAATCCTCCCTCGCCAAGAAGAAGTGTTGATATTTGTAGATTGGGTAGGTATTTATACACAATCCTAAGTATCAAAGGATGTAGAAATTTCCCAAATTCTCCTTAGGGCACTTTCTCAAGTATTGAGTAAGTTTTTTTTGCAACATAGCATAATTCTAACTTAGGAAAAGAACATAATTAATTATGGTGCCTTTTGAGCTAAGGAACTATAGGAAAACTAAACTATTTAACGCAGTGATCATGTTTTCACTTCAACTGTTGAATTTAAGTGTAGAAGGATCTAATCTCATCCATCTATCACTTTGGAGATTAGAGTTATGGATTTATCTAAATGAAAAGTTATAAATTGAAGTCTAAGGAGATGAAGAAAACACACCATATAGTGTCACAATCCATTTTGAAAGAAATTTTCTTAGGTGAGGAGTGAGATACTCGAGTGTGTTGGGTTTGAGGAAGGTGAAGGGGTACAACATTTGAGATCCATATAATCCAAGTAGATTAAAAACAAATCTAGGTCATGTTTTAATGGATAAGATACAATCTATTTTATATTTGTAAATTTCTATGTTAGGCCATTATCTCAGTTTGGAAGCCCAAGTAGGTATGGATTATTAGTTTAATGAAGAATTATTGGTTGGGAAGAATTTGTATGTGTCACATGTGATTGATATTGGTTGTGTAAATGTGTTTCCACTTAATAATTGTGTTAAGAACCTAGTTTTATTTTATTAAATAGATAAATAATACTATGGTAAGAACTGATTTTTGGTTGCTAGGTTCATAATTTAACATCTCATTACAACATATGGTAACAACTAAAATATACCATAAGCCTAGTAAAGAATATGAGAAATTGATACACTAATTTTCATCTGAAATATTAATATCAATAGACAATAGCTAACTTACAAGATTATTGAATATGTTTATATGCTCTATAATTGAGTCTTTTTCCTTTATTCTCAAGTTATACAACTTTTTCCATAAGAAAATTTTGCTCGTCAAGGACTTATAAGGGTATAAAGTCCCTAACTTTCTCCATAATTCCTTCTATGTATCTTATCCTAACATATTTCTAATAATAAATCTAAGAAACAAAAATAAATTATGCTTTTTATTTCTATCTAGTATATTCTAGTATTTTGTCGACATCCTCATCGATGCAATACCTATATCCACAGTGATTCAATGATCTTTATCCAACATCATATCTTTCAATTTGAGCTTCAACAACTCCAAACTCTACCCCTTGAATTTATCGATCCATATCTTTGAAATACTCACAATTTCCTTCCATCAAAAGAATTGATTTCAAAGAACTCCTACTATAATAGGACCTACCATAGGTCTTGTTGGAATTTTAGTGTTAGCATTAATGTTAACAAGCTCTTGGTGTTGTTGTTCATATGCATGTGTGTTGATTTCTTGGTGTTGGATGTTTTGTAATGTTCTTGTTAGTTGTAATTGATTTCAAAATACCTATGACTAGACCAAGTGGCGATGATGTTGTGGATGCTAAGGAGATGGATTCCAGTGATGTTGAGTTGGTTGGAGATATTTCTGGAGGTTGGAGAGGTTCTCTTGGTGTTGCATATTTCTCTACATGTCTTGGATACATTGCATTTGTTGCTACATGTGTGATATATAATTTCTTGTGTTGGAGGTGCTTCTACAAGTGATGGAGGAATTTGTATGCCTTGATGTTTCTACTGCAAGAGTTGGTGATGTTACTACATGTATTAGAAATGGTTCTATAGGTGTTATATGTGTTATGTTTGCTTCTTGAGCACTTGGAGGTGTTGGTATTGTTGTTTAGATTTGAAGAATAGGTATTGCATGTCCCTAAATTGTTCTTGGCCTATTTCATCAGTTGCAGGCCTGTTGCAAAGGCTTGGATGAGCGTTCATATGCTGGAGAAGATGATAGAAAATATGGAAGATTTTTAGAGCTAAGAGGTTGATGATTTTACTGAGATTTAGCCCTAGTCAGATGCACATAGGCCTATCAGAGCGGTCGGAATGCTTCAGTCACATGGAGGCCAGCTCAAGGGAGCGTTTATTGCCCCAATCGACTTCAGACTGTGTCAAGCGTGTGGATGGAATATTTCTTGATATTTAATATGCATTTCTTGTGTTGTTCAGATAATTTCTGGTTTATGGAGACACACTTGATTGGAACTTTGTGATTTATGGTTTAGAAGTTGATCAAAGTTGAAAAGATCAAAAGGAAAGTGGAGTTAGTGGCTTGATATAGAAAATGAGTTGAATATGGATCTAATATATGATATGAACAGAGTTTTGATGCCTAGTAGTTCTAAGTAATTATTCAATTAAGCACTTGAGTTCATCTACATATTAGAGAAAGCTCATTGTGAGTTGATTTCTTTTCTAGTTTATTTGTGTAAGTTTTCTTGTGGAGAAGAGTCTGTAAGATGCATGTTTCTCTACTGCAGAATTTATGAAGCAGTTTGTAGATGTAGCAACAGTTCGTTGAACTTTATTTCATCCATTACATTATGTAGTGAGTGAGGTGTTGATGAGTGATTTGGAGTAATGTTTTTGAGGAGATTGTGTTGGAGCTTGTCTAGAGGTTTTTATTGCAGCTTGTGCTACAAATTGACTATTTGATTGAGCTTTAGCCATGTTATTATAGTGCTCATGTTGAACAAGATTTAAGATTCTGGTTTGAAAATATATGAAACAAGGCTCACATAGATGAAGTGAAGGCGTGGAGACTTTGAGTATATAGTGATTGGGGGATTCAGTAGATGGAAAAGTTGTCTTTGTCTAATAGTGGTTGGATAGTTCGACAAAAACTGAGTGAGGTTCATTATTCATGATAGTACTAGTAGATCGGAGTCTATAGAGTCATTGTTAGTTCAAGATTAATGGGCCAAGGATCATTGATCATGGTGGCCTTTAACGAATTATAGTCCATAGATTTGATAGAGAAATAATTACTTGTCTCATGGTGTCAGCATACTGTGAAACAAGTCGAATCTTTTAGCTCATCAGAGTGAGTTGATCCATGTATAATTTTCTAAATAATAAATGAAAGAATTTCACAGGGCAACAACAATAGCGTGGTGTTTTTCTCGGGATGGGTTTTCCAATAGAAACACGTGTGTCCATTGTGTGATTGCTTTCATGGTTTCTGATTTATGTTTGGTGCACTAATCTCTAATTATGTGTTTCAGTTTATGCATGTTAAATATTAAATAATCGGATAAAATGTTTTTAAGTGATCACACTATTGATTCACCCTCACTCGCAGTAGTGATCTAGTTTCCAAGAGGTCCAATCAAAACCCCTTAGACATAAAAGAGTTCCCTTGAAGCCAAAATCACTTTAATAACAAATGTAGGTTTTAAACCCATACAATTAATTTATGCAAAAACATTCTTCATAAAATAGAAAATATGGAATGAAAAACAAACATATAAACACATAGATTTAACCCTAGAAGCTCAAACTAAGAAACTAGGAAGATGTTTTTAGTATATTAATATTTATAATACTACAATATAATAAATATAGAACATCAAATCCTAAACCACCATTTCATTTAACATGGATTAGAATTTAATTATAGTTCCTTAATTGAAACCATAAAACAATGGGATAAACCACTATGTACACACAAAATCGCTTAAAGAGGAAACTCTGCAATGAAAGACACCACAAATCGATGCAAAAAAATGCCGATTTTTTTTCCAGGGGTGCTTCTCCCGAGCTCCTGTGTAAGCATGCTTCCTCCCTCATGTGACCCCTCGTTGCACTTGTAACAACACATAGTGAATGTAGGTAGTCTGGCAAAGAATATAACACATACCCATCAAAAGAAACAGTATTGATGCAAGGATTTAAAACTGTATTTTGTTGGGGTAATCAAATACCACTAAGGAATCTCACCATTATGATGATGTAAACAATAATCTTATTTTTCCTAGAGATGTAATTTTCCTTGAACATTCAAAGAATGAAAAATTTATTAGGTGGTAGCATGGTCATCTAGATAGATTCACTTAGACAAAGGCATACCATTATTTTTATTATGAGATTCCATGTCTTGAAGGGAGATTACCATATTTTATAAATCTATTGGATAACATTTTGAAACAACATATCCCCCTTATGAATATTCAATGAATTCATCATATCAAGAAAATCAATTGGATGATATGACTAAGAGGTTTGGAAGGTTGATTCTGGAAGGAAATGTAGCATCATCTCAATCATTGGAGCAACGTAGTAAATTGGGTCATAAAGGTCCACCAAAATGTCTCATCAAAACACTCAAAAGTGTTAATATCATTGAGGTTAGAAACAAATAAGTCATAGCCTCCAATAGATAATATGGAGGTCATCTATATAATTTCGATTCAAATGATGTAGATGATATCAATGTTTCATATGATTGTGATTTGAAGTTATCTACTAATTTTAAACTAATTTTAAAAAGTTGGTTCACATGATGAGTGGAAAAAATAAATACACAAGTATGATTCTCTCATAAAAAATGTGACGTGGAATTTTATGGAACCTCTATTTGAACCCAATTGAATTGGATGCAAGTGGGTCAATAAGAACAATTATAAAATAAATAGATCAGTTAAAAAAATTAAAGCAACAGTCATGGAAAGGGATTTTCAAAAGACATGAGGTGTTGATTATGAGAAATTTCCCCCAATAGTAAAATGGGCCACTATTCATACTCTCTTTTCCGTGGCAGCATAGAATGGATAGAAATTTCATCAAATGGATGTGAAGACTACCTTATTGAATGTATATTTCAAAGAAAATGTCTTCATGTCTCAATTGAAAGATTTTTCATTTGTGAAGGGATGAAAATAAAAAGTATGTATACTCATCGAATCCTTATATGGCTTGAAACAAACATTGTGAGCCTCATATGAAAAATTAATTATCTTCTGAAATTAAATTTCATGAACTTTAAACTCGATGATGCAACTCTATTTGTCAAGAAAGTTTGAAAAACTACTATATACCTTCTCATGTATTTAGATGATTTTTTGATGATAGGGAAAAATGAAAGTTGTATTGCATCCATAAAGAAAGATATGAAGAAAGGGTTTCAGATGAAAAATGTTGGAGATATTCGCTATTACCTGGGCATTGAAGTGACTCAACATCCAAAATACATATTCGCCCCCAAAGAAATACATTGGAGAATTGCTGAACAATTTTATCATGGTTAACTCAACGACTATTATGTTTGAGTCAACCTTGCACATTTGACATTTAACCCCAACAAACTTATCGAGATTTAATTTCTTGAGACCTCATTAAACTTTAGCATAAGAAAATATACCTATTAAACTAGCCATTGAGACTCCCAAATTTCCCTAAACTAACTAAAACCCATAACTCACCATCTTATAGAATCACTAAAGTGATAAATATATCAAACATATAAATAAAATGAATAGATAAAAATCACACTTGTGGCCAGAGAGAAAAATTTACTTTGTATTCAATAAATAAAAACATGTCTTCTTAAGGGAACGGGGAGAGATGGTATGTACTTTTTTTCGATTAATTTATTTTTAATATAAAAAGTACTTCAACATAATTTATTTGTGCGAAGTAAATCCAAATCATAAAAGAATTAACATTAAATTTTAATTATACAAATATCATTTTGTGTGAAGTAAATCCAAATCATAAAATAATTGAGATAAAATTTTAATTATACAAATACATTTTTTTAATGATCATTTAAAAAAAAAACATTATATTTATTTTTAAATTTGTCAATTTTATTTTAATAACTAATATAGTGAAAATAAATTAATTAAAATTATATGTTCAACCTCATCATTTCCTAGATGTTTAATGAAATCATTTTACAAATCAATGTGTGTAGTTCCGTCATCTTTTGCTTATATAATTAATTCAAATAGTATATCCATAAGTAGTTCCCTCATCTTTTTCTTATCTAATGAATTCAAATAGTATATTAATAAGTTTCGTAATCTTTATCTTCTACATATATAATAAAAAAAAAACATTTTACATTTGGGAAAAAAAATTATACTACAATATTCACATAACATATATCAAATTCAAAATATTATAAATATGAACTTCCAAATTGTTATTATGGTAGGATAAAATACAATTTGTTCTCTTTTAATAATCACTAATTTTTAAACACTTAGAAAAAAAATTGTAACAACAATGCATGTTTTATATATTTATGAGAATATTATTTAAAACATTTCTTTGAATATGTTATATCAAATTTAATATTAATATTAAATATTTAATTTTTGTTTGTTTGTTAAGTAATGTGAGTCCTGAGGTAACTGGCACGCTTAACCTATAGCTTGAATAGTTGCAAACTAAGTGTTGGAAAATCTATTAGGGAAACATTTAATTAACTTTCCCTTACTTTAGAGCTATTTGTGGTATCATATTCTTATTGTTCTTTATTATTTTAATTTTTTTTATCGTCAAATAAATTTCAAAACAATAAATATCACACCCATAAAAAAAAGAACACAAGATATAGGCTCCAAGTAAAGGCAAAACCCATCCAAGAGGAAAAGCTGCAAAGAATACCACAAAGAACCAAGCCAACCAAACTTCCTCCTTTTTTAATGCAAGGAGAGAAGGATATCATTTACATCTCATCAACAAATTCTAAAACTTCTTCTTGAATTTTTTGGACATGTTGCATGATAAGAAACCTAGCCCTCTTGTACATGTGAGATGCTATAAAGGTAATACATATTTCTAAACATAATAGACCTTGAATCCTTCTTTGCTAGGCTCTTCTAGCCTTGCTAAGTCTTTCACATGTCTCATTCAATTTCGGTAAAAATCCAAAAGATGATTCCTTGCTCTCTTTAAATGAGGTTGAATATCTTCCTTCTATAGCCTTTCCAAGAGGCTCCATTAGCCCTCTCCAAGACAACTTCTTCCTAGCTTGTCAACTTCGTCTTGGGATCCTGCTAGACACTTCCAAATATATAATATTTTTTCCTTTCTTGATATGAATGCTAGGAAGGGTCTTTTACATTATGAAAATGGAACTTTGAATCATAAACCATAGGAGACCTAATGATAAATATTTTTATCATGAAAGCAATGATTTAATATAAATAATTATTTACTTTATTCTTGCATCATTTTCTTTCTCCATTTTATAGATACATGAGTCAAATCATAATTGTGAAGACCAAGACTAGTTACATTTCCCAACAATCCCTCTTCACTAGGGAGGTATTCATAATTTTCCAACTGGTACATGGACAGTACTCCCTTTGAAAAGTTCTCATAAGAAGAGTTGGATTGGTAAATCATTTGTAAGCATCAATATTATAATCAACTAACACTGTTTATGAGTCCTAACTAGACAAGCTCAACTCCATTTCAGAGAATTGTGTTGGGAGGCTTTACGTGTGATATTCATTAGCTCTAAGGCACATATGCCATTGATATGTTCACTGGGTATCTCCTTTCAGGAATATTCTTATATTGGATTTCCAAATGTGAATCCTTAAAGAATATCGGTTCTCTCTGACCACTCTTATCTTGGACACTTTCCGTATCCTCAAAGGGTGTCAGTCCCTTTTGTTTCCTAGATGTTCTATCCTCAAGGAAATTATAGATGCTTATCCAATCCTCCACCATTCTATCTCCAAGGCCTTCACTTAGACTTATGGTGATTAGTCTTGGTCAAGTGAATGAAACATGGATAAGCAAATGCTTATGTGATGTCCAACATCACTCCATCTCTCCATCTCTCCCAGAGAGGACATCCTTGTTCTCCTTTTAATTAGAGAATATATCCATGCTCCTATTCAAGGAGACTCCTTTACTCCCTCTCAAATCTAGAGGATATTCATGACTTCCTTCACTACTTGAGAAGTCATAGAATTGTTCCAGCTTTCTTTCATCAGAGTATTAGCTACTTGTTCTTGATAGCTAAATGGCTCCCACTTTCCTCTGCATCTCATTATGTCAAGCTTGATTCCCTTTTGGGTATCCATGAGCCATCTTCTACCTCAATCTACGAAAGGTTCCAAGTCATCAGTCTTGAACACCACTTTCATCTTGTCATCATCACTGAAGGCATTATATTGAGCCTTCCTAAACTTCAAGTTGATATAGCTTCCTCATGAAAGTGATCTTATTTGACCTTCGGGTTATATTATTGCACTGCTACCTTTCAATCCCAAGATGAGTACATCTTTTATAGTTTCCAGGTATCAAATATTAAGCTTCCATTAACATTCTCCATACTATTGAACTTCCCTTAACTGTCATCATGTATTCATGCAACATCTTTCCAAGTAGAAAAATAATATGTTAACTAGATAACCAAAAAAAATATTAACATCAAACTTACCTCATCATGACAACTTTCTCATCATAAACATCCTCATGGTCCATCTCCACTCAAATATTCCTTCGTGCATCATAGTGCCCAAGGATCGACCTTGATTACCAAGTTACCATATTCTTTTGGAGATTGTACTAGATGTTGATCATTAATAAATATATTCTAGCGAGAAAGTATTAGCATTTTATCCATTCTAGAGTAAGTAAAATTTATCATCTTAGGCATCATAACCAAATGAAACACACACTATGCATATCACCAACCTTTCTTATAGTATTATATGAATCCTACCCAAAGATTACTTTAAAGGTTCATTCTTAATCTTTCACAAAATCATCTAGTTATTTGTATCGTACAATGAGCTTGCAACTTGACCAAATTCATTCCTTCATCCTTTTGAGAGTATTGTTTCCAGAAAATATGGAATATATACTTATCCTTGTCATAATGTTTTTTTCCAAGAACCTCCATAACGATGGTTCTTATAGGATCTTGAGAATCCACATTACAAAAATGTCTTCCTCTAACATAATGTTAAGCAATTAATGGATGAACACTTATGTAGAATGGTTTTGACGATTTTCATTCTTAAAGGAATAGATGATTTATTTCAAGAAATTTAAACAAGTAGACTTTAAATATGATACTATCACATGCTTCCATGTATGACACCATACTTAGTCAAGTTTCTTATACAAGATACAATGATGCATGCTTACTCCTTTGAACTTGTTAGCATCAATTCCCTCAAGGTCCTTACACTTCTCTACTTCAATCATGCTCACCATCTCCAAGGAGTCATCATCAAGTATGATAATTTATTTTCTTATTTCCTCCTTCTCATTTTCCTTTTACTTGCAATTTTTAATATCAAGTACAACCAAGAAAAATGTACAAATACAAGAGCATGACATTTATTTTGTCAATATAAGGTTTCCATGGTTTTCTTAGAGAGTATAATTCTAGGGTTCTCAATTACAAACCCAAAATTCCTTGATATTTCCCTTAGAAACATCAACCCTAGGGTTTTTATGTCATATCCTAGATTTCATGAAATTCCACCCTCGCTAGGTTTTACCAGGTCTTAGATTCTTTTTGCAAACCCTAGATGTCAAAATATATGGTTTCTATGAGGGGAAAAATTGATTAGTGTTAGGGTTTTTCACTTAACTAGGGTTTTCCTATCAAAGACATATCTAGGTTTCACAATTCCTATAAATAAAAATATTCAAAACATGCAACACAAACCCTAATGCATTCAAGGCCCTTTATTCATAAAACAAATATAAATAGCTCACAAACTGTTATGCATACCTTTTGAAGTATAATTAATAGTTAGGGAAAACTTGTTTCCCATGTCATCCCTACATCTATGGCCAAACCTCCTTCATAAATTAGTGACCTCCTTCTCTCTAAAAGCCTATGCAACTTGCTACCCTAGAAGACACTTCAAACACCTTTTTTAGGCCTATTTGGCCCTCCCAATTGTTACCACACGAGATCAACCTTGTCTTCATAGGTATTTGTACCTCTCAGATTGATTCTTTGAGAAATTTGCTTTCAATGTTATCATAGATCTACCGAAAATAACCCTTCTCAACAGATGAGATAACTACTGCTATAACCACCTCAGAACCCACAAACTTCTTGCATGGAAATTTGGACTAGTTCTAGAGGTTCATACTCACTGTAACAACTTTCCAAAACTGGGCTATGATCCTTCTGCCAGCTTCAAACTTTCATTCTATCACTTATTCACCTTGGAAGGAAGCAACATGCTTCTTTTAAAAATTCAAACCAACTTTGATCTGAGCATGATACACTAAGTATTTTGTTCTCCTATTAGGGAACCTATACCTTCTATAGGTCTACCCTAATTTGGCCATATTACATCTCCAAAATAAAGAAAATTCCTCCTACTTTATCCATTTTTTCTGTGTTATAGTCCCGGAACTCTTGACCTAAAATGAGTCTCTTTTTGTGTAGCTCAGACCTCTTGAAATGACCTTATGCATCCCTTCTATATACCTCAGTAATTTTAGATTTCAATCTGAGCATTGCGACCTTCTTACCAATTGTTGCAATAAAAAATTAGTATGCAAACCAGGTCTTAGATGCTCATGAAATAGTTTAAAAGACTACAACCTTATTATTTCAAGTTTTTCTTCATATAAAGGTGCCAAGATTAACCCTTTAAAACTCAACTGTTCTCCTCTTCGTATAGTGCAAATCAAAAACCTCAAAAACATGCTAAGATATATTTCTACCTTAATTTATTTTCCTCCTATAATATTCAATTGTTTCAGATTGTATTCTCTAATGATGTATGCACTTGTGGTGGTTTGTTTGGCCTTCAAGGCATTCCCAAACAATCTCTTATTTTTGGCTTTTAGAGCATTGTAAAAACTCTTCATGTGATCTTCTAGTTGCCCATACTCTCGACCTTAGCTCTGAAACCATGTTGGAAAATCCATTAGCACAACATTTAATTCGATTTTCCTTACATTAAATTTACTTGTGATATTACATTCTTATTATTCTTGATTATGTTTATGTTTTTATCATCAAATAAATGCCAAAAAAATAAAAATCACAACCATACAAAAATGAACACAAGATATATGTTCCAATCTAGGGAAAAACCCCTCAAAGGGGAAACCCATAAAGAACTTATCTTCCTATAGAATAAACTTCAAAGGAGACTTCCAAGACAAAATCTTAGACCAAGGCCGCCACCATGAACCAAGCCAAATAACCTTCATCTTTCTGTAATGCAATTGAAGAAGAATAGCCTTTACATCTCATCATAAAAAGTCTCCAAAATCTTCCTGAAGTTTTTAAACCTATTGCATGACCATAAACCTAGCGCTCTCGAATGTGTGAGTTGCTACAGAGATAATATAGATTTTTGAACATAATAGAGCTTGACTCCTTCCTCGTTAGGCTCTTCTAGCCTTCTTAGGACTCCCACATGTATCCTTGTTAGGGTCTAACCCTAACCCATTTATTTATGTAATAATCCCAAGGGGCCACATCATAGTCATTGTTAGTTATTTGATTCAATAAAACCCATAAGCAATTATTCTCATTAATAATAATTGTAAGTGGTTGACCCACATTATAGAAAAGGGACCACAGTTAGTTAAAAACGGTTCATAGTTAATAAATAAAGTGGTTAACCCATATTATCCAAGGGACCATGAGTAATTACGGTTTTGGATGTCATCAAGCTAGAAAAGGTCTTATATAACATGGGAAGAATCATTTATTTCTATTCTAATTGAGCTATGCTCTGTTGGAGGTTTTCCCGTCGAAGAGGCAAGTGAACATTGTATTATTCTTATGAATAATAAAATATCTTTGTAGCTTGTCACAATTAACATGATATTCATGTGTTTTGGAAATATTCTTTCATAATTCTAGCATTCTGTTATTCTTTTAGTTCAAGTGCATAAGAAGTGTTATTAGATCACTTTCTAATGCCAAATTTACCTCCAATTTTGGCATTTTTTCTTTTTCTTTTCAGGCTAGATACATGTTCCAGCATATTTAAAAGACAAGATTTGTTGTTGATCACATAAACCGGTATATTTGGGGAGGCATGGAAATAGGAACTATAATAGGTTATCATGCTTATTGGACTACCTTGTAACCCCTTTGTTTACCACTTCAAGTAGTAGCACATTAGATAAAACCGCACACAGACTGGAGCCATGCACAAATTGCACTTTCACATACCCTTGGGTATATCAAAAGCCCTCTTGGTGTAACTTGAAACCTAACATTAGACAAGTCATTGACCATATTTCTACCACAATACACTGAGTATAACACTTATGGATATTACTTGCACATATAGAAGGGTAGTCGGGTAATACAACTAAGGGTATAGTCACTCCTCCTTAGTTGGTGCTCTAAAATATTCGGGCAAGTACTACTATTGAACCCCTCTGTATATCGTGATATGTAGCATATGAAAATCCTATGTGTGCATATTTCCTTCAATTATATGAAGATCGCCCCCCCCACTTTTCGTCCAGCTTAGATCCAACAGCTAGGATTTGACCATTGCTATACATGTGAGATATAGAAATTAGGGTTTTGTCGCTCTCGTACATATTAGATTCAACAGTTTGGATTTTCACAACGCAGATTAGAATCTTTGTGCAGTGAGGGTTTTAGTCACTTTAGTATCGAGACTTTAGGGTTTCTACTACTACAATCCAACCCTGATTTTTGTAGGATTTTGGCAGTATCAAGAATTTTGGATTTCTGTCACTATAGTATTGATCAAATAGGAGTAAAAATCCTTTGAGATTAAAATAATTTTCTAGGCTCATCACGGGACGCTCGCAAGAGATCTAGCCCATAAAATTCAAGATGATTAGTTAATCGTAGTGCTACCATTCACCAATAAGTCCTCCAATTTTCATGTGGTCCCAATTTTTTCCCGACACAACTTAAAGTGAGCCACATCACTAGAATTCTAAGCTTGTCCTCTTTCCAACCATACTACTCTTAAGTAATTTCAAAATTTGACCAGGGCTAGTGTATGCACAATACCAAGTCTCAAGTTATAGATGTAGAGAAATTCGCAGCCCTCGAGAAAAAAATCAATGACTTCGAGACATCCTTTAATGACAAAATCACAATAGTAGTACTCTAATACATGAGGACATCTTAGTAATCCAATAGGGGATAACACAATGTTGATTCCGATGTAGAAGGAGAATCCAACCAAAGCATTCATTTCCATGGAGGTCACCAATATTCGAGCCACTAGAAACCCAACCTAGACATGTACAAATTTGATGCCTCTAACTTGATAGTATGGGTGGCACAAATGGAACGATATTTCCACCATAGTAATATCTGGGATGATGACACAAAAATACATGTGGGAGATATTTACTTGGACCAAGAGAGATGGCAATGGTGGTAGTGGCATAAAAAATACTATCTAGGGAGGCAAATTTGGAACATGTTCTCATAATCCATTTGGGACTGTTTTGGTCGGGAATCTTACTTTCTATTTCATCTCACTAAGCTCAGGAAAATGGCTACAGTACGTGACTAGATTGCAACATTGGAACAATTGTTCATCTAGATGGAAGGACTAACAGATGCCTTTTACTTGGAATGTTTCATCAGTGGTCTAAAGAAACTCATCCAAGCCCATGTCTGAATGCATCACCCAACTACTTGGTTGGGTGCATACAAAAAGGTCTTAGATGTAGAAGTCACTTTAAATTCCCATTCCAATCCTCTAAATTTCATTACATGGGCACGTCCCACCCCGACTACGAGCCCCACCCAAACAGTTTAGGTAAAAAAGTTGTTGCTGAAATAAATGGCTCAAAGAAGGAGATAAGGACTCTACTACTATTGTGATGACAAATACTCCCTATGACATAAATGTAAGGAACCAAATTCTTTCAAACTGACACTACTAGAAACAAATTTTCCGATGAAGCTACATCCACTGAAGTTCCTGAGGAGGAAGAGGGTGAAACCCAAACAACCTTGGACACAGATACTACAAATATGCCAGATGAGCCAGTTATCTCACTCCATGCCCTAACCAACATTTCTTCTCCCCAAACTCTCAAAATTCAAGGTTTTATTAAACATCAGGTAGTAGTGGTGTTGATTCATAGTGGTAGGACACATAACTTTGTCTATAAGAGAGTAGTAGAAGTCGTTCATTGTTTTGTCAGGGTGGTATCTAATTTCCAAGGATTTATCGCTCATGGGGGGACCATGAAATGTGAATAATTATATGAAAATATTAAGCTTCAGATGGGAGATTGTCACCTCAAAACCCAGATTTTTGCCATTGAAATGGGTGGTTGTGACATTGTCCTTGGTGCTATATGGCTTCACTCCCTATCATAATGGAATTCCATGAGTTATATGTGAGCTTTAAGCAGAACAACAACACTTATACACTACAGGGACTCTATGCAGGTGTTCCTACTATCATTAGCTCGTATCGAATGGAGAAGATTTAAAATGTTGTTTTCATGGGATACTAACACAATTTAATGCCATCCATGCCATTGAATCCACTCCTAAAATTCATTCGATATGTAACAAGTATTGGATCACCACCAACGGGTCTTTTACAGACCTAAGGAAATGCCACCCACCAGAGGTGAACATGATCATAACATCCCTTTTCTCCTGGGTATCAAACCGCTAAATGTCTGCCCCTATCGATATCTTTTTGTACAAAAAAATAAAATTGAAAAAATCATCAAGGAATTCCTCGAAGCACGTGTTATTCATTCCAACATCAGCCATTCTCCATCTCAAGTGGTCATGATTTTAAAGAAATATGGTGAATGATGCACATGTCCAAACTTTACAGCCCTCAACAAGCTCACTATCAAGGACAAATTTCCTATTTCAATAGTTGATGATCTGCTTGATGAATTGCATGGTGCCAAATTTTTAACCAAGTTGAACCTATGCTTAGGCTATCACCAAATATAGATGAAGGAAGTGACATTATGAATTTATGGTCATTCCATTTGATATCTATAATACCCCATCCAGTTTCCAAAGCCTCGTGAACCACTTTCTGAAACTATATATATTAGAAAATTTGTCTTGTTATTTTCTGAAGACATTCTCATCTACCACATAACATGGGACACAGACCTTCGGCATGTTGACTAGGTATTGCAATTGCTCCAAGATCACAAATTATTTGTCAAAGTATACATGTGTTCCTTTGGCAGGGAAGAAGTAGAGCATTTGGGTCACATTGTGAACTATGAAGGAGTGAGGGCTAATTCGAAAAATATCCAGGAAATGCAAGATTGGCCCCAACCAAAAACCTTGAAGAGTTTGAGGAGATTCTTTCCAATTAGAGGAAATTTGATTTTAAATAATTAACATTGAATTTCCATGTCATACTATTTAATCCAATCAAAATCCTTTAAAATTCAAAAGAGATACATGTGTGACTAGGAACGGACAATTTTTTTAATAATATAAGTTACCTAATTTAAGTGTGAACAGTGCCTAAGTGACCGAAAACTATATTAAATATTAAAAGTAAAATTAACATCTTATTCTATCAAATTTATAATATTGAGAATATTTTTAATGTATATGGAAAGTTATTTGAGTTTAGCTTGAGTTTTTGGGCGGAATAGTTGTTATTCTCCCTACCGAGATTTTCTTGTAAGTTAACATATTATTGACAGTCTAGAATAGAGTAACTATGTTGTGTTCTTAAGTGAATCTATACTAAATGCCCAAAATTTTATTGCTCAAAATACAAATAAAATATTCTCTATATAGGAAAGCAATGTCAACTATAATAGAAAACTAAAATGAATACACATGATTAATTAGTTTTAATTAAAAGCATTACAAAACATCAATAATCCCACCCTCACTATTCTCACTCAATCTTTTGTTAATATTACAACCCAATGTGGTAAATTGTTTCACTCACACTTAGTCATAAATAAAATATTTCCACATTACTTAACATAATTTGTTATCTAACTTTAAAATGAAATAAAATAATTAGAAGTAAAAAGAAGTGTGAATAAAATATTTAAACCTCATACATTTCTAAAATATTTCAAGGAAGGATTTAAATAAATTATTTGAAGATCTATGTTGACAAATTTATGTAGATATCAATTTTTTATATATATGTATATGTAGAAAGAAAATATTATAATGTTGTACATAATAAAATATTCAATGTCTAAAGAAAAAAGTAATTAAAAGTTGGAAAATAAAATAAAAAATATCAAATACTTCCTAATAAGGATAATAAGGAGGTGTAACTCATTGAATTCTTAATATAAAAAATAATATGTGACATTTAAAAATATTTATGATAATAAAAAAATTTAATCTTGTTTACTCATAAAATATTTTAATATCCAAGATCAAGTAATATTGACATATACTTAAAAATATATTAATAACAAAAAACTTAATGTGGACAATGTAGTCTATAGATAAAATGTCTCAATACACATGCTATGCAAAATACTTTAATCTCAACTATGTATATATTATATATTGTTTACATTTCTTTTGTATATGTCCTCTAAAACAACAACAAAAAATAATTTTTAGAAGTAGTGTCACTATTTTTCATTTTGATATTTTTTAGGGATATAGATATTTTTTGCGACCTTTCCCTGAAATCCAATAATTTTTTTTAGATTAACAATTTTAATACAACATTCAAAAATACAATTTAAACAATGAAAAAATACACATTCTAGATATAGAGAGAGAACCAAATTCATATAACATATGTTCTATTATAATCCCAGTTACATATGATTGATAACAAGATATAGGGTTCACAAACCCCTCAAAGAAACCCCAAAAGGAGCACAATATATACCCCAACAACGACCATCCACACACCATTCTAGCACCGCTGGAAGATGCTCCAACCGACAAGATATGAAGAAGAGGATACATCGTATAAAACCCTAGGGTCAACAAGCACCATACCACATCCCAAAGAGATTTAAAAATTTTGGGCACACACGCCCTAGCAAATAAAACCCCAAGGGATGCAGGCCTGCAAAAATCATAAGTGGGAGCTATAAATGATGTGAAAAGGTGGCCGACCCACAAATAAAAAAATGTTTCAAACCCCAACAACCAACACCGGAGCAGAACTAGGGGTAATACACCCATAAAATATCTCGTAGGATCAACACCCAACATACGGATGCGATAACAAAAAACAAGTGAAAAGACCTAACAAATCCCATGGCCATGACCCAATAGTCATATTGACGAACTTTCACCAAATAAATCTACAATGACGAAAGCCATAAATAGGGTGGTAATGATCTTGAATAGTAAAGAAATAATAAGCAAAACTGTAGTGAAGTCATGAACCCTGACGTGGACAAAGCTTCCACATGGCGACATAGACGAAAATTGCAATGGAAGGGGCATAGTCGAGAAAGGCAGGCCAAGAGGCATGAATAAGAGAGTTAAGTAGACAAGGTTCACCACACAACTATCCCATCTACATCGACAGTAACTGGAAACAGGGCAGTGGTGATCCCGTGTAGGAGAAGACACACCGAGCAAAACTGCAACAAAGTCCTGAACCCCAACCAATATAGAGTTTCCACATGATGAAAATAACAACAACAATAGAGGATGAGGGTACAATCGAGAAATTTGGGACAAGATGTAGGAATAAGAGTTCGAGTAAGCTAGGCTTCATTGTTCGACCTTCCCTCCCTCAACAACCGCTCTCCACAAATTGCACCCTTGGTGGTTAGATCTTACCTATTTTCCTTAGCAACTAGGAAATATAGGCACTAAAATTCAAATTATTTTAGTTTCCACAATGATCTTGACAATAACTGTAGCCCCATGTCACCTAAATATAACACCCTGAGAGACACAAGGTTAAGGAAGAATGCTTTCGAAATCACTTGCAATTAAAATTTGCATACCAAAGTTAGAGTCACCAGTTTGGATATCTCAACTCCTTTGTTGGAAGAGATGTAGTATCCTACCAAAAAGGGAGAATCATTTGCAATTATCGCAATAAAAGGATCTTGCCTCTAAAGGGGCTAAAAACATTATGGCACAGGTAAAATATATAAATACGAAGATACACACAATTGATTAATAGGAAAATCTACATATTGTATATAGATTAAAAATAAAATATAAATAATTTATTTATTATATATAAATATTTTAAATAATAAGTAAAGTTATATTTCTTATATAATATATATACATATAGCCAAAGAAAGGTATCCCATCTTTAAAAAAAAATAAATTCTATATTTTGTATCAAAAAAATACTTTAATATATAATTTTATATAGTAAAATAAAATATTAATAGTGTTTGGTTTAAAAATGTTATTTGAGAGAATGTATACATATTATACTTTAAACAAAATCAAAAAATAAAAAATAAATTTAGCAAAACTCAAGAAAGCATTGGGAATAATGTTGGTTTTTTATGTTGAAAAGATGCTTTAAACCATTGGAAATTGAATCTTGTTGTTGCTGATTCCTTTTCTGACAACTATGGTGGGGTTGGCCATGATGTTTGGAAGATAATTCATCATATTGTTCACCTAAAGAGATTGTTTCCTAGCATGTAAGATTATTAATTTGGTGTTCTAGTGCATTGAGATGATCCATCTGTTCTTTTAGAATGTAAGTGTATTAACTTATGGTTCTAGTGTATCTAGAGGACTCATTTTTTAAATTATAGAAAACTCAATAGCCTTTAACAATAGGAAGAGAATGAAATCACCAAAATCTTCCACATAAAGATACAAGTAAGGAAGATACATATTATTCTCTTTGACTCAAGCTCACATGCAAATCTCATTTCAGTAAAGCTAGTATATAAATTTGCATTGGATGTTTGTGATCATCCAAGCATTAGGATTAGTAAATAAGGAAGCATAGTTAAAGGTAACAAAACAATGCAAAATTATATTAGTTATCTGTGTTTATTTTATTAATGAGGTAGAATTACATGTAGTTCCCTTTGATGTATGTGGAGTGGTGTTTGGAAGTCCCTACATGTACATGTAATATGCAATATTCATGTGCATAGCCAACAGTACTAGCTCACCAATGATGGAAAATCGTTCACCATAAATGTGCAGAAAGGAAAGTTAAAATTTTCACCAGCAAATGCCAACCAAACCGAGGAAATGATCATTTCTAGAAAGAAGTTGGTTTTATTGTTTTTAAGAGAGAATCATCTTGTAAAAGAGTTAACAAGTGTGAAGGCATCCTTAGAGGGGTGTACTAAGAAACATAAAAAACAACTGACAAAGTTTCTATAGGCTTACAACGATGTGTTCTAGGAGCCTAAAGGGCTACCACCCAAGAGGGAAGTAGAGCATAAGATCCAAATATTTCAATGGCTCCCTCGCTAAACATTGGGTTGTACAGTTAGTTTGTTATAGAAGCAAGTGAGATGAAGAAACAATTGAAAAAACTACTAGAATGGGGTGTCATTTGACTAAGTACACCACCATTTGGGTCAACCATCATCATAGTTCCAAAAAGAATGGGACTTGGTGGACGTGTATTAGTTACATTGCATTGAAGAAAATCACACTCAAGAATAAGTACCCCCTACCCAAGATTGATGATTTGTTGAATTAGTTGTAGTAAGTGAAATGCTTCACTAAGGTGGACTTAAAGTCTAGATATCAATAGTTTTGAGTCATAGAATAAGATACTTGGAATAACGCCTTCAAAACCAAACAAGGTTTGTATGAGTGGGTAGTCAAGTCATTTGGCCTATGCAATGTACCAAGTTACTATGCTTATGAGGGTAATGAATGATATGATGCACAATTTTATAGATTCATTTGTTATTTTATATTTGTATTATATACTGGTATATAATGCTACCCAGGAGGAGCACATCTCACCTTTGACGTAGGTGTTGGAGACATTAACTAAGCACCAATTTCTAGAAAATATCAAGAAGTGTGAGTTTTCACAACAGTATCTAGTGTATATAGGGTATGTAATGGGTGGAGGAGAGACAAAAATAGATCCTGCCAAGATGGAGGCCATCATAAAATGGTTTGTACCTACTACTGTTTCTGAGGTTAGGAGTTTTGTTGGGGTGACACAATACTTGAGGAAATTCATAGCATCATTATTAGTGGTAACAACATCACTCCAAGCCATACTAATAAGTGGCGATAGTTTCTAGTGGGGAAAGGGTAAACAAAGGCCATTTGATGATTTAAAGAAGAAGATTAGTCAGGCACTAGTTCTTGCACTACCAAACTTGGATAAGCACTTTCAAGTGGATATAGATCCCAGTGAGTATGTTATGGGAGCGAACTTAATGTGGGGGGGAAGGCTTGTATGCTACCATTCTAAATTAGTTCATGGGGCACTTGTTAACTACCCTACTTTTGATAAGGAGGTTTATGAAATGGTGCAATCTATGAAGAAGTGGAAGCATTATATAATGGATAAGGAGACAATAATCCATATATATCACTAGCTACTACAGTACTTGCAGGCCCCAAGTAAGTTATAGATGATAGAAGATATAGTTTTGCAAAAAAGGCTTAGAACTACATGATAGGGACAAAATTAACTTTAACATATTGGGTTGAAAGGAGAACTTCTAGGCAAAGCTAAATGGAAGACCCAAGAGACGGTGGAGGAAAAATTTCCTCACCTCATTCACTGGAAGCATTTTAGGACTAAAAGTCTCAGAAAATGTGGAGTGATTCATATTTGATAATTATATTGTTTTTCATCCACATCAATTATATTGGCATGGAAAAAGTGGAGGAATCATTTGATAGGAGCATTTTTATTTGTGAGACACAATTTGGGAAATTAGGGCCTAAAATCTTCTCGGAGCATTTTGAGGCATCAAAGAGTGATTTTTATGGGGTAAAACATTGACATTTTAGTGCTACAATCTTTTCTCCTATTCTACACATGATTATCTTTCCAACAATACAAGAATCATCTTGGTTGGAGTCCATATGGAAAATTCATGCCACTCGGAAGTTAACCTTCTTGTTTTCACCAACATAATTCGACGGGATTCCATGTCATCCCCTTTTCTTCATGGAAAATATGCTAGGCGCGTGATAATGATAAATAAGACTCTAGAATAGTCCATATTGTAACTCTAGTTAAGATTTAAAGGAGTCAACCCTAACTACTACTTGGCTATTAGGTTATGTTATAAATGGGCCACTATGAGGAAAAGGGGTTCCATTCTTTTCGAGTGTATTTTGTTGCATAGACAAATAGAGTAACTAAGAGGGATAGGGAGCGAGCGAACATATATTATTTTTGCATTGTGGTAGCCCACGAGCCACATGCCTTATTTGTACTTGCAACCATTTTCTATTCAAATAAAGAGAGCAAAGAAACATCACCTTCCAACTGGGTTTACTGCCGAAAGGGTTTCACAAGATATATTTTGTGTTAATCGTAGTTTATGAGTTTTTATTTCATGTTTCCTTTTTTTTTCGTAATTATAGTTAGCATGCATACACAATAATTAGTAATTTACATATCTAAAAGTGTAAAGAGAAATAAACCCTTGTGGTGTATATTTTAGATTTTTAAGTACAATTTGTGAGATTTGTTGTGATGAATTGTCGAGTGGAATGTCCACAAAAATTTACAAATCACATACGAAAAATAGGAAAGAAAAGTGGATAATGATGCAGGAAAGCAAAAGGATGAAGTGACAAAAGATGGAAAAAAAAGAAATAGAAGCATGTTTAACACTGAAGAAGAAAACGAAGTGAGTTATGAATAAAAGTATTTTGTGTGTGGGTTGAGAGGTATATACAATAAATCTTCGAAGGAATACATCCCTAAGGAACATTTCTTGGATAATGTCATTTTATAATGATATTGGTTAGAGATTGAAAACTTTTGAACTTGTGTGTACCTGAGTTGATAGTGTTCGAGGAAAAAAACCACGAATGTTAAAAAAAAATTCATCATGTGTTATTGTGGTAAGCATAAACTAAAATAGGATCTCAGATCATTAAGAGAGAAACTATATGTGGGTAGAGCCATCGATTTGATGTAGTCTACACCTAACAGAGTTATCGATCTTAGTGAGGAGGCAATCAGGTAGATTTCAGGTAAAGAAAAAGGGTCTTGTGTAGGAATAAAATGATGATTGAGGATATGAAAAGCAAGAGATAACTATGTGGAAAATTTTTACAAGAGATAGAGGACCCATGGATGTGTGTCCATGAAGATTTTTGTTCCTACGGAGTATGATGTAGGAGCATCGACATCAAGGTTACAATTGAGTCAGGAACCCAGGAGATTGAGGACAATGAAAATGAGAGTGGTGATATAGAGTAAGAAGGATATGTGTGCAAAATTTTGATGGAAGAATGGTTGATGAAGCATGTATGAGAATACGTTTTCTAGAGAACTAGTGGATATAACGACTGACAACCCATTTATTCTAGTAGATGGTGATTCTTTCATACGTACTTCAACTAATATTTATGTAGGTACAAGATGATAGAAGAGAAGATCAAGAAGGAATAAGACCAAATAACTATTAAAGATGAAGAAAAAGGACAACAAACGCAAATAATGAGAAAGGACTAATTTAATGAAAAATGCTCGTTAAAGAGGAGACATAAAAAAGTTAGTACGTATTTGTAATTTTTAATGGATGATATTATGAATATTGTAATAGTGTATGCATATTCTAGAAAGTCTCTATAAGAGAAAGTAGTCCAGGGTAGGGTAGTCCCTACTACTCAAGTGGAAATTATGCTTTTAGAAAATTTGCAAATTAATATATGAAGTGGAAAAATTTATTGTCTGCGAAGGGGAAAGAACTTGCGTACTTTTTTGGTAGGTAGTAAGAACAACTAAGTCTCCTACTTGTTAAAGTGTTGAAAGGCACATAAATGAGGGTGGGAAGTTACTCTTCGCAAGTATATTTATTTACATTTTGGTCTTATCTATCTTTTATACAAATACTTGATGGTAAATATGTCATTTATGTGAGTATGAGCTATTTTCGAAGAATTTAATTTTAGATGGTTTTCCTATGAAGATTAATAATGAAAATTTATTCCACAAATATCTAAAAATCATGGCATAAATATTGCAACTGCATTTAAAAATTATGGCAAAAAAATATGAGGCAATTATCCACATGGCATTTTATTGTAAAAAGGCTACAATAAGACCTTCAATTTTTGGTCCAATCAAATGCTTGAAAAATAATTTCTTCAATAATATTGAAAAATAAATATTCCTTTTTCAAACTTAAATATTATAACTTGCATTGGTCAATGCTAAACTAATAGTGATCAACAACAAATTGATTGATAGAGTCTTTCCTTGAGGTGGAGAAAATCTAGCAAATATAGAGATGAAATAATGGATAGATCAGAGGAGATACTTAGGGAGATATTATTGGATATATTTAAGGAAATAATTAAAACTAATTAGCTAATTATGATGCATTTTTTATGGTCACATATAGTTATAAATATAAATTCTCTTAACAGAGAACTACATATACATGTACATATATATATAGATTCTATGTTTATTATTTATATAATATGTATGGATAAGGAGTTTTCTTTAGTACTATATTTTCGACTTTTCAGTGCCCGAATCCGGTGGAAAAATTTGAGGTGAAATCTTGATTTGTGTTATTTAAACTGATTTTTTTTACTATATATGGATTCAGCACCCTGAAAAACTCCTAGTGCACTTTGATTGTGCAGGGGTTACCTATCAAGCTTGTGATTTCAATAAATTCTTGTGGAATTTGAGAGAAATTAGATCCAACAAACCCACCATACACATCCAAAAAACCTCACTAAAGACAACTCTAATGGAAAATATTATTATTTTCTACTATGATTTTATTAGAATAGAATATAAAGGTTGATAAATAGATGAAAAATGGAAAATATTTAATATAATAATTGAAATTTTTATTAATAGTTATATGTCAATTTAGTTAAAATGTAGGGTATAAAAAACGCAAAAATTTCATATAATCATTTTATAAAATATGATTTTAAATAATGAACTCCACGTTACACATTTTATATTATTAATATTTTATGATTTAAAAAAAAATCCACCCGTTCCCAGATGTTTTAGAATTGTAATTTTTTATTCTTGAAAAATATTTTAATTTAATATATTTTAAATTATATTTTTAAGTTTTTAAAATTAAAATTTAAAAAAACAAATATTAAAGTTTCTATTGGTGACAAGGTGTTTTGTTAAGGCATTCGACGGTGTAAAGGTTTGAAACTTTATGGGTAAAATTCTAATGATGCTAAGGGATGATGTGGGGAGCATGATTTCGAAAACATAAAAGATCCTCACATGTAGAAATAAGTGTTTGAGATTAATCACAATGAATTAATTTTTTTTAATATTATTATATAAATTGATAATTAATCTAGTTTTCAGCCAAATTATTGATTGAATAGGTCAACCCTACAAATAAGATTATATAAGTTAATTATTCTTAACATAAGTTTTTATATAAATTGATAAATACATTTATAATATCGATATAAAAATATTAATTATTTACTAATAGATAGATTCTAACTAAATATTAAATAATTTAACAAACATCTCTTTATCATGTATTCTTAAATTCTTTGTTGAGTAACTACTTCACCAACGGCTAACCTTGAACAATGATGCATCCGTGCTATTTATTCTCTGAGATTGATTGATTTCTCACCTTGTCCTCAAAATGAACCACATTAGTTGGTTCGAAACCTCGACCCAATCCTAAGGATGTAATTAATGTGAAAAGCTGGTTTCTACATTATAAATAACAAAAGTCTGAAATCCTCAATAATAATTACTGGAAAGAAATTAAACATGCTAATCATCTAGAAATTCACATAACTTAATAAAAATAACATATAAAGTATATAATATCAATATATTAAATATTATTATATTTATAAAAAAATTGGGTTACCAATTTGAAAAATAGAAGTCAGTAACAAAATTATTTAAATTTTAAAAAATTAATTATTGATTTACTTTTTTGTTTTGTTTAAATTGTTATTATTAAGAATTTATTTTCAAAATTTTATATTTTAAGTAGGTTATACCTTTCTTACATTTATGAGATGAAAACTATAAATTCTAATTTGTATATTTATGGGAAGGATTGAAGGATATTTAACGAGCAATGACAAATGATGACTGTGTATCCCATGGTTGATTTTAGTAATAGAATAATCTTCTATATCTTTATATTTATATATGATTTATAATAAGTTAAGTCGGCATTTTCAATAATGACTAATGACTGCCTATCCATTGCCCTCTATCTCATTGCAAGTTCGTGTTTATATATGATTGTCTCTAGACCCTTCAGACCCGTGATTTTTCTGTTGCCAAGCCAAAAAATTGGCAATGGCCGATATTATCACTGAAGTGGCGGCCAATACGGTCAGTAGCGCTATTTCTGCACTCATCCAACAAATAGATGATGTTATTCGGTTGGATGAGAACCGTCAGCTTCTAGAAAGGTAGTTAAATCGTATCAAAACTCTCTTACTCGATGTTAGAGATCAATTTCAAGATCTGCAAAAGACGCCCCCTCAATCTCTGCAAAATTGGCTGCTAAGTATGCAAGACGTAGTTGGAAGAACAAGAGAGTTGATTGATTGCTCTCGAAAGCGGTAGTGGTATATCGATTGCCTCCTTTGCAAGCCTCAACTCTCTACAAAAATCCAAAAGTGGAAGACAACTTTTGATGACCTCTTTCACAATGTTCAGACCGACTTCTCTGTGTTTCATAGTGCTCAGCGGCCAGAGGCCCCCAGCAATCAGATATTTGCTGTATATGGGATGGGTGGGGTTGGAAAAATAGCGTTGCTAAAGAAGGTCTACAACACGTACAAGGTAAGTGCTGTTTTGGATCATGTGATTTCGGTTGCAGTTACCCAATTTTCCATTCTGGAGTTGCAGAGTCGTATGGCTTCTGTAATCAATTTAGACCTCAGTGCCTATTCTTATAATGATGCTGATTCGCGGAAGATGAAGCTGCCGGCACATCTGAGGACGAAGAAAAGTTTCCTAATTTTAGACGATTTGTGGAGCGCAGTCACTTTGAAAGAATTGGGCATGGAATTTGGCCAGAACAAAGGGAGCAAAGTTGTATTCTCTACTCGAAATAGAGATCTGATTCCAGAAATGAATGCAGACCAGTCCATGCAAATACAGCCACTGCCAAGAGAGGAAGCCTGGGAATTGTTTTGCAAAGTAGCTTTCAAAGACGGGCATGTGCCTGACGAGATAGAGCATATTGCTAGAGTTGTCGCTGAGGAGTGTAAAGGGTTGCCCTCGGCTATAAATGTCATAGCTTCAACAATGATTGGCAACCGGGTTGTAAATGAGTGGAACGTTGCTTTAAGGCAAATTCAAACTGTGGATTCAAATTTTCCAATTACTCATCCTCGACTTCATCGAGATCTGTATTAGCGATTGAGATGGAGCTACGATAGTTTACTCCATGCTCATTTGAAAACCTGTTTTCTGTATCGTGTGATTGTTCCAGAGGAGTGGAACCTTCAGGTGCACATTATATCGCAGATGTGGATCGCAGAAGGTATAGTAAAGAGCAAAGATTTAGACTCCTTAATGGATACTGCGCACAACTATGCAAAGTTACTTGTCGGTCATTCCTTGTTCCAATTGAGAGCAGTTGGTGGATCCAGTTATTGGAGCGTTACGTTTGGCGTTCACGATGTTGTGCGGGAAATGGAAATTTATGTGGTAGAGAAAGAGGAGAATTTTGTATCGATGGCAGGTCAACATTGCCCTGACATCGACGCCCTTTTCCCCGACATCTAGACACGCGAAAATTGCGGGAGGCTCTCCCTTGTTTGTAGTAATATTAGGTCTCTACCAAACAAGGAATTGAGATGTCCGAAATTGGTTGGCCTATTTTTAACATAAAACAATGAATTAAAGGAGATTCCGGAAGCATTTCTCCCTAAACTCGTCTCTCTCAGGATCTTAGGTTTATGTAACACGGGGCTACAATTACTGCCAAGATCATTGTGGCAATTGAAACAACTTGAATATCTTGGTCTGAACCATATTCAAATTGAATATGTGCATTCGGGCATCGACAATCTTTCAAACCTTCAATCTTTACATCTCACATCTCACTGGATGTAAGAGGTTAAAATCATGGCCATGAGAAATGAGAGATCTCAAAAATCTCAAATTTTTGGATCTCAACGGATGTCATAATTTAGAATCATTGCCATCTGAAATCGCAGAACTTAAAGAGCTCAAATATCTGAATCTCAAATGTTGTCGTAAGTTACAGGGATTCCTCCTCAGATCATATTGCTTACAAATTGTGAAATTTTGTTGTAGAGAAGAGGGCAGGTGTATTAGACCAAATACATGAGTGAACCCACAAGCTACTTGTAAACAATAGCTTCCACTACTTATCTGGATGTAGCATCCTCCTTCCTCGAGTTACCATCTAGAAGAGTCTCCATGGGTTCGCTACTCTCCATGTGGAATGTCCTTAGTATCTCATTGGCATACTTGCCTTGAGAAACAAACAACTCCCCATCTCCTTGTCATACCTGGATGCCAAGAAAGTAATGCATGAGCCCCATGTCCTTCATCTCAAACGCTCTTCCAAGGTTCTCCTTGCAAGATTTGATGAGCTTCTCATCACCTATCAGTATGAGATTATCTACATAAAATACAATGATAAAAAACTTACCTTCCACCGCTATGTGATACAGATTCGCATCTGCTTCATTCTTCGTGAAGCCCAACCCATTGAAGTAGCTATCTATCCTAGTGTACCAAGCACGGGGTGCTTGCTTTAGCCCATACAAGGCTCTCTTGAGTCAACAGACATGTGACTCATGGTCCAAGGTTTAAAAACCTTCACGCTGCTCTATGTACACCTCTTCCTCAATCATGCCATTGGGGAAGATAGTCGTCACATCCATTTGATGGATACTCCAACCCGTCTGTGCAGATAGTGCCAAAATAGATATGATAGATGAGTACCTTGCAACATGAGAAAAGGTCTCATCATAGTCAATCCACTCTACCTGTGAAAAGCCACACGCCACAAATCTTTCTCTACCTTGTAAAGTCAACGGGATCTCACAACTGACTTGTCCTCTGGTCTTGTGGGACCATATCCAAAACATTGTTTCGAACTATGGAGTTATACTCCTCCACCATCGCATCAACCCAAATCAGCTGCTGCTGCACTGCTTCCTGAAAGGAAGATGGCTTTGTCGCAACACATCCACCCATAAGTGCCATGTATCTAATGTACCTCTCTAGTGACCTTCTCTGTCTGCGCTGAGAAGAGGCTGCTCCCACATTCTCCCGTGCGTCATCCAACAATCTGTTAGCCTCTCTCGTATGATTTCTTCCCTCTCTGGAAGACTTTTCTTGAGTGGATTTCTTGACTCTTAGAACCTCTATAAGCGGCTGCTCCACATCAATCTGAGGCTCCTCAACCTTAGGAACTAAAATTTAGTCCTCCACATGTAGCTTAATCTCCCTCTCAAGGGGTACTCTCATGGACTTTTCCTCATCAAACTTGACATCCCTGCGAACCACTATCATCCGAATGGTTTACATGTACACCCGATAGTTGTGGGGAGTATCAGTGTACCTCACAACGATCCCCAAATATGTTGTTGGCTCAAGCTTCTTCCGTGCATCTTTGGTCACATGGCAAAAAACCGATGACCCAAAAACCCTAAAGTGACCAAGATCTAGCCTCTTACGAGAATAAGCTTCCTTTGGTGTTTTACTCTCAAGTATCTAATGTGGACTACATTTCTGAACATAAATTGCTCTGTTGCATGCCTCATCCCATAAGTGTAGTGGTAGGCCCTAATTAGGAAACATCACCCTTTTTGCCCCTACAATGCTCCTTTTCTTCATCTCGGCAACCCCATTACGTTGAGGGTTATGAGGTGCCATCAACTCTTGTTTAATCCCTTCCACTGTACAAAAGTTCTTAAACTCATTGGAGACATATTCTCCACTATTATCACTCCATATAGCTTTAACCTTCTTGCATGAATCTTTCTGGACCAATGCTTTGAATTCACAAAACTTTGTGAATGTCTTCTCATTTCTCTACATGAACAATATCCAGCATTTATGAGAATAGTCATCTACAAATGTAACATAATACCCGTGCTTTCCAATGGATACTATCAAGAATGGTCCACACACTTATGAATGGACTCTTCTCAACTCCCTCTATCTCCAAAGGAAGAATTGGTGTATTTTCCCAAGGTACAACCCTTGCATGTGTCAACTTTCTCAAGCGTGCCTTTGGGAAGAGTGGTAGATATTTACTGCAATATCTTTAAAGCCCCATGATGCAAGTGGCCCAATTGCTTGTGCCACAACTCGTCGACGTCTCGGCTCAACATATTTTCGACTTTTGAACTCAAAATAGCACAACCCTCTACCTCTATCTTATAGATATTCTAAACTCGAATCCCTATCTTCTTTACTTGACCCGTGGCTATGTGTTGAAGGAATAACTTTCCTTTCCAAAAGATCACATCGTAGACTCTATCCTCAAGCATGGCAACAGATACCAAGTTCTTTGTCAGTCCGGGTACATGCATAACGTTCTTCAAGGTGAGTGGAGCCGCATGATGCATTTGAAAAGTAATAGTGCCAACACCAGTAATACTATACTTATCATCATCACCCATCTCGATATGCATCTTGAGATCTTTCTCTCTCCAGTTCAATGAATAACTCTTTGTCTCCAGTCATGTCGAAAGAAGCTCCAATGTCTAAGTACCAGACACTTCCCATCATTGAAGACACCATGCATGCAATGAGGGAAAAGTCCAATTCGAATTGGGAGGCCAAAGCCTCACTCGCCGCTCCTCCTGAGGAATTCTCCTTGGACTTCTTTAATGGACAATTTGTAGAAAAGTGACCCATCTTGTGACAATGAAAGCATTTAACTTTCTTCATGTCCTTATTCTTACCTCCACGTGAAGAATATGCTTTGGAATGAGAAATTTTACCTTTCCCCTTCCTTGCCTTAATTGCTAAGGCATAGTTCTCTTCATCATCAGCCTTTGGTGAAGAGCCATCCCTAATGTTCCTCATGATCTCTTCCTGCATCAAATCCGAACATAGTTGTTCCTAATCTAGCAGCTTCTCCCAACCATTGACAAAGTCTTGATAATTATGCAATCTCCTTGGGACTCCAAGAACAGAAATGCCCACAATATCTTCCTCGAAAAATTTTATTCCAACACTTACAAATTCATCCCAACATTCAGTGTACTTGGTCAAGTACTTTCGAATCGTCTTGCCATTCTCCTTCAGTGCCGACTTCCATTGATCACTGTTATTTTGATACAAGTCCATCAATGTTTTCCACATAGCATGTGGAGTTTCCTTTCCATTGAGACTCAACACAATGGTGTGTCGAACTCCCTCAAGGATTATCTGCCTTGCCTTTTCCACACACTTCTTCCATTCGACAAAGTTCTATGCATCTATAGCTGCTAGCTTGGGGACTTATTGATCAATGAATCCCTTCAAGCCATTATCTTCTAGCATAACCTCCATCCTGTCCCTCCAGGCTATAAAATTCGAGCTTCCTTCCAAGGCATACTCAAGTCTCAACCAATGGAACACCATCTGCTAATCATGAAGTATGTATGCAAATTCAACTTTCACCTGTAACCTGAAAACTCAAAATTTCGAAATCTCCTCTAGAGAGCTGATTTTAAATCAATGGTATCTCCTTCATTCGAACTCCGATTCGGTAGATTTTTATTTTGAATCTGGCTATCGTTTCCCAAGGAATCCAGATGTGCAATTTTTTTCTAAAATTTTTTCACATAAATTCTCATATATTCTATGCAAACTCTCGGCCCAAAAAGAAAATATTGCTCCCATACCATGTAGAAAAACCTGTAGATTCACAAGCTCATGTAATCTACTAAAAAAAGAGACAAGAATCTACTTCTACTCTTTACAATGGAAGCCCATAAACGTTGAGCAAACAATAATCAATAGATGAAGAGAATCAAAGGCACATAACACAATAAATATTAGGGGAAAGCCCCAACGCAAAACCCCACCATCTGTTTTGTATTAATCCAGAAAATAAACGTGAAATTACAATGCTTGTTCTCTCTAGAACAATCCCAACACTCAACAAATTCAATCTCCAACTCATAAGTAAGCTCAAGGCCAAATCTTAGCCTCTTCACAAGCTCTTGGAGTCTCTATTTCAATGTGTAATTCCTATGAAGGATGGCTTGTATTTAAAGGGAAATAAAGCATTTAAAAATTTCACAATCCCTCAAGGATCAGCCCCTGAATGCATGCGTTGTCAATGCAACTCAAAAAAATCTAAGACAAATAGTGCATTTCCCCTGCACTCTTGTATAAACTAGGTCTTTCTCAGAATCAACATGCATGAGTTTCTGATGGTGGAATCTTTAGTTAACTAGAGTAGCACTAATTAGGTCGCTAGTGTTCAAACTGAATACTTACTCACTATTAGTTCCTGAAACTGATCGGAACTAATTTAACTAGACTTAAGTCAATAAAACGAGTTAACTAATTACAACTCATTCATAACACAACCTTAACTCGTATAAGTTAGGGAGGAAATATACATGTCTTCAAAAAGACTTCCAATTTGAATTTCCTAAATTAATTAAGTTAATTAAACTTAATTAATTATTTCCAAATTGCTATGAGAAAAGGATTATATTTTAATTCATAGTTTAATTTAAGGACAAATTAAACTAGAATTTCTTGTTTCCATTTCTCAATAGAGTCAAACATAAAAGCAATTATCTACATTTAGAACATCTTTAGTATGACCTATCCAAAACTCATGCATGTCTAGAATAATCTCGAGAGTTAGCAATGCTTTCTTCATAGAGTGAGATAAACTAAAAAATTGTTACATTATGCCATAAGTTTGGGAGCCTCAATGGTTAGTTTAATTGTTAGATTCTCTTAATGTTAGAAAAATTATATATTATAGAGCAATGGAACACATAAAATATATTGCAGAAATATAAATACAGAAAACACATAAAAGAAGAGAGACACAGATATACGTGGTTCACCCAACTTGAGCTACGTTCACGGGAAACAGCCAGTCCTTCCTTTTATATTATCTAGCAAAATGAATAGATACAACCTACAGCAGATCCATTGTAATTCCCTCTTCGCTCTCACACAATCTCCTCTCTCTTTCTCACTCATAATATTGATTTACATAGACGCAATAAAATTCCCTCATATATAGTGAGGGGTTACCTTCTAGGGCAAAAAACCCTAAATTAAACATAACTTCTACTGTTAGATCCCCGCCTAATGAATGGCCAAGATCGACTACGAAATTACAGCATTTTTCAAGGCAATTTTACATCTATTTTTAGCTTTGGGGGTGTTGCTCCCGATCCCTTGCTAGCAAGGGGATCCCAAAGATCACAACCGCCCCCCATGGACCCCCCTTGTATCGCAAATATTACATGTAGCATTGCCGCCACATTACGAACTCGGGTCCAATGTGGTGATACCTCTGAATAAAGAGGATAATCAGGCTCCACACCCAACAATCTCCCACTTGGAGACTGATTATAGAAACTCCACCATTGCTTCATTTGCTAGACAATGAATTCGCTTTGGACCTGGTTGTTTCTCATCTTCTTCATCATACATGAAGGCCTATTGAAACTGAGCAAAATCTCAGTTTCTCCCTGGTTACAACTTTTGTTAACATATCTGCAGGATTTTGGCTAGTGTATCTTTTCCAGCTTGAACTGTCCCTCTTCCAATAATGGTCGTATGAAATGGTTCTTAAGATGTATATGTTTAGTCTTGGAATGAAATGCAGAGTACTTTGCAAGATGTATGGCACTCTGTCTGTCACTGTATAACCTTCCAAATTCCTTCTTCTTACCGAATTCGTCCAAAAACCATTGTAACCAAATCATTTCTTTACTAGCGTCTATAGCAACAACATATTCCGCTTCCATTGTTGAGAGTGCAACAACACTTTGTCGTTTTGAAAAAAAACTGACAGTTGTTCCACCTACAGTAAACATATACCCTATGGTGCTCCTCCTGTTATCTTATCACCTGCTATATTTGCATCAACATATCCCTGTAGAGAAATGTTTGAACCACCAAAGCTTAATGCATTATTTGTGGTACCTCTCAAACACCTGAGAATCCACTTCACCACCATCCAATGTTCTTTTCCTAGATTGTTCATGTACCTACTTACAACTCTCACTGCATGTGGAATATCAGGCCTTGTGCAGACCATTGCATACATTAAGCTTCCAACTACTAATGCATATGGAATTTTAGACATATAAGCCATTTCTTCCTGAGTCTTGGGACACACCTCCTTACTTAGTTTGAAATGGCTAGCCAAAGGTATACTAACCTATTTTGCATTCTGTATATTAAACCTGTTCAACACCTTTTGTATTTATTCACTCCGAGACAATGTTAATTTTCGATTCTTCTTGTCTCTAGTTATTCTCATACCAAGGATTTTTTTGGTAGCACCCAAATCCTTCATTGAAAATGAGTTTTCCAATTTTATTTTGAGCACATTTATTTCCTGCATGTTAGAACCTACAACAAGCATGTCATCTACATAAAATAACAATATAATATAGCTGCCATCATTTTTCCTTTTAAGATAAACACAATGATCAGAGTGACATCTAGTATAACCTTCTTCAGACATAAACCTATCAAATTTTAGATACCACTGCTTTGGAGATTGTTTTAAGCCATACAAGCTCTTCTTCAACCTACACACTAGTTTCTCCTTCCATTTTACCTCATATCCTTGTGGTTGCTGCATATATATCTCTTCCTCCAAATCCCCATGTAGAAAGACTGTCTTTACATCTAGCTGTTGAAGATGCAAATCTTCAGTTGCTACTAGACTTAAAATAATTTTGATTGAAGTCATTTTAACAATAGGAGAAAATATCTCAACAAAATCTATACCATTTTTCTATACAAATCCCTTCACCACAAGTCTATCTTTATACCTTTTTCTACCTCCGTCTTCTTCCTTCAATCTGTAAACCCATTTTTTCTGCAATGTTCTTTTACCTATAGGTAACCTAACTAAGTCCCAAATCTAGTTATGTGCTAAGGAGTCCATCTCTTCTTTCATGGATTGCTCCCACTTCTTCCTGGTTTCTACCTACACTTCTTCTTCATAACATTCTTGTTCACTAGAATCAGTCAACAATACATAATATAATGAAGGAGAGTATTGTTCAAGGGGTCTACTTATCCTAGTAGATCTTCCAACACCACTTTCAGGTGTTTTAGGTGCTTGTTACTGTGGTGGTTGTTGTTGTTGTTCTAGCTGTTGATCATTATGATTTTCAACCACCTTCACTTTTTCTATGATGTCATCAAGGACTGTGTATTCTCTAATTTCTTTCTCATGTTTCTTTTCCTGCATCTGATCCTTATACAAAACCTTTTAATTAAATATGAAATCTTCGCTCCTAATGATTTTGTGTTTTTCATAATCATAAAAGAGATAACCAAAATCATTAACACCATATCCAATAAAGGTACATTTCTTTGAGTTTGCCTCAAGCTTTGTTCTATTTTCTTTATTAATGTGGATAAAGGCTTCACAACCAAAAGTCTTTAAAAATGAGTAG
>APFE030714866.1:81060-95127 GCA_000404065.3 Pinus taeda
ATAAAGGCTTCACAACCAAAAGTCTTTAAAAATGAGTAGTTTACCTTTTTACCTGTCCATGCCTCCTCTAGAATACCACCATCCGAGGAACTTGAAGGCCCTCTATTTATTAGATAAACAACAATATCTATATCATCTGCCCAAAATTGTAAAGGCAATCCTGCATGCAATCTGATGCACCTTGTACGCTCCATGATTGTCTTGTTCATCCTTTCTGACACACGATTTTCTTGTGGTGTTCTTGGAACTGTCTTCTCTCTACAAATTCCATTCTCTAAACAATACCTATCAAAATCTTTGCTGCAATATTCACCTCCATTGTCTGATCTAAGACACCTCAACCTTTTTCCTATCTCATTTTCAACCAAAGCTTTCCATTTCTTGAAAGTGTCAAATACATGGGATTTATTTCGGATACAATAAATCCAAGTATTTCTGGTTGCATCATCAATAAAAGTAACATAATAATGAGAGCCACCGAGAGGTTATATCTGAGCAGGTCCCCATACATCTATATTCACAAGTTCTAATTTTTCGCTCTTCTTTTCTTTCCCAACTCTGAGGAATTTGACTCTCTTCTATTTTCCATACACAAAATTCTCACATAATTTTAAATCAACATGCTTCAAACCTGGCAAAAAATTTCTTGAGTGAGGAATCTGCATCCCCTTCTCACTCATGTGCCCAAGCCTATGATGCCACAATGCTGTATCTTCTCATTTAGAGGTTAAATCATTAATAGAATTAGAAATACCATTGCATAAATACAATGTGCCAACCTTTTCTCCTTTTGCTATTACTAGGGCTCCTTTAGTGACCTTCTAGGTTTTATCTGTAAAAGTAGTCACACAACCTTCATCTCCCAACTTCCCTGTTGAAATTAGATTTTTCTTCAGATCTAGAACATGCCTTACCTCCTTCAATAGCCATTGATTTCCATTCCACTATTTTATGAAAATTGTACCCATTCTAATGATTTTACAAGGTTTATCATCACCCAATCAAACCTGTCCAAAATCTCCTTGAACATAATCATGAAAATGTTTCCTATCAGGTGTGGCATAGAATGAGGCCCCTGAATCTACCACCCAGGCATCAATAATATTTTCTAATGAAAGAATCAAATCATATAGCAACACATCGCCTGTCACATTTGCTTCATGATTTTTTTCTTGGTGTGCATCTCCTTCTTTTCCCTTCTGAGACTTGCAGTCTTTCTTCAGGTATAATTTCTTCCTACATTTCCAGCACACTATACCTGATCTGGATTTGGATCTACCTTTCCTTGAATTACTACAATATCTTGGGCTCTTTCCTCTTTCCATTTTTCTTCCCCTAGTCTATTGAGTCAAATCATTACTTGATGTCTTACCAGAGTTTTTCCGTCACATTTCCTTGATAAGGATTGCACCGACAACATCATCAAACTTTAAAGTAATAGATCGAGAGATAAAGTTACTAATGGCCATAACTAAACCATTCCAACTTTCTGGCAATGAGCACAGAAATAACAGAGCCCTAATTTCATCATCAAAAGTTACCCCTACAGAACTTAACTGACTTGTAACTATATTAGATTCATTTAAATGATCAGCAACAAATGCACATTCCGACATCTTCATATTAAATCAACACTTCATAATAAATACTTTATTTGAGGCAGAGGGTTTTTAATATAGTTTGGCCAATGCCTGCATTAAACCCTTTTTTGTCGTTTCCTTTTAAATATTAAAGGCTACCGACGCCGCTAAGCATATCTGTATTATTCCAAGTGTCTTTCTGTCAAGAATATTCCATTCTATGTCTATCATAATCGTCGGCTTCTTTTCCTTTCCACTCAATGGTAGGTACAAATCTCTCTGATACAGATAATCTTCCATCTGCATCTTCCGTAGCTAGTAGTTTTGGCCGTTAAATTTTTCGACCCTAAACCTACCATCTTTTGTCATTGCTCCCACTCAAACCAGGAACCCTTGTCCCCTACTAGTTTATTACCCAAATAGACCTTCGGCTCTGATACCATTTGTTAGAAAAATTATATATTACAGAGCAATGGAACACATAAAACACATAAAATAGGAGAGACACATATGTACGTGGTTCACCCAATTTGGGCTATGTCCATGGGAAACAGCCAGTCCTTCATTTTATATTATCCAGCAAAATGAAGAGATACAACCTACAATAGATCCGTTATAATTCTCTCTTCGCTCTCACACAATCTTGTCTCTCTTCTCACTTAGAATAAAAATCTACATAGACGCAATACAATTCTCTCATATTTAGTGAGGGGTTTCCTTCTAGGGCAAAAAACCACAAATTAAACATAACTTCCAACGTGAGATCTCTACCTAATGAACAACCCAGATTGACTATGAAATTACAACATTTTACAAGGAAATTTTACATCTATTTTTAGATTCAGGGGTGTTGCCTCTGATCCCCCGCCAGGGGGGGCTCTCAAAGATCATAGTTGCCTCCATAGACCCCCCTTGTAGCGCAAATATTACCGGACGAAATGGGGTCAAATTTGGTGATACCTTTGAAAAAAGAGGATAATCAGGCCCCACACCCAACACTTCTTCTAAAGTTCAATTAGGCCTCAAGAAATTAAATATCATTATGTTTGTTTCGGTTACATGTGAAATATACAAGGTTGAGTCAAACATAAAAGTTGGTATGGGAATTTGGAAAGTCTCTAGCATGAACTATCCAAAGGCTCATGCATGTCTAGAATAATCTCAAGAGCTATCAATACTTTCTTGATAGGTTGAGATAAGCTAAAAATTGTTACAACTTGTAAGTATATTGCACTGTCTCTTCTAAACCATTACATAGGGCTAAAAGAGTCTATTCCATCCTAGATCCATCTTAACTCTGAATCTACCAAACATCGAGAGGGATCAAACCTCTGTGAGGTACAAACCTCTTTTTGATTGAAAATACATTTGATCTCTCTCGGTGCTTGGTAGATCTGGAGTTAAGATGGATCTAGGTTGGTTGTTAATAAATTAATATTTTAAACTAATTAGTTAGGACAAAGGGAATTCCGTATTTCTCGGCCCTATATTATAGAGTAGATGAATGACATTATGGAAATGACAATAGATCTAGTAGATATCAATAATATTTGTACAAAATATCAATACCAGGCAACCATTTTTAGGTTCAATTTTTTTTTTCCAAAACCCGTGGATCTTTACAAACTGGATGGTAAACTATGAGATTCACTTATGCTCAAAGGGTTTCTTCATAGTAAAATTTTAATCATCAGAGATCAAAGATCAAGTTTTACGTGAGGGTCGTTAGTTCTTGGGAAACGTGAGATTATTTATGAACCCATCGTTCCAAGTTTTGATGCGAGTACAATGAAAGTCTCAAAAATATTGGTATGGGTAATATTACATAACTTACCCCTACATTTCTGGCATTCAAACTTACTGGAAGGAATCGACAACATGTTGGGGAGATATATCGAGATGGATACACAAATAACTGAAGAATAAATTTATACATTTTCCAAGATATGTCTAGAGGTAGACTTGAGTAAAGGACTAATTGATTGTATCCTTTTGACACACAACAACCAAAGATAGACCTAGTTCTTATATTATGAGAGCACTGCATTTAGATGTCGTCTATGTCTTCAAATTGGACATCTACAAACCACATGTCCTTTGGCAAAGAAAGAACCCAAGAGAAAAATAAACCTGTCAAAAGACAAAGGGATGGCATTTCCAAACACCAAAACCTAAAAAAGAAGAGGAAGAGGAGGACTTGGGACCCCCCATCATTGAGGAAATGCTAAATCCACATACATCTTCAGTGAACAAAGAATTGAGTCAGCAGGGAACATGAGGATCAACTTCATAAAATCCAAGAGCAGAAGGTCACTCAGGCCAGGAAATGCTGAAGGAGAAGGAGATAGTAGGATTCAAACGACCTTATACATCTAGGAGTTAAGACTTAGATAAGGGACATTTGAGGCAAACAGAAGAGAACCAACTAATTATTGTAACAACCACTCATGTCCAAGGAGGATGGAAAAATGTAGACAAAAAGAAAGGGAGGAAAGGGTGACTACGACTTTTTGATTAGCCCCAACATTATTTTTTAGTTTTTAGTTTTTTTGGCTTTTACTTTATGGGCACAAACTTTTTGAGTGGTGCAACTTGGGAATGCACTATGTGCGTCTACGTATGTAACTTTTTATAATTAATAGAAAGATATAATTTTTCCATGAAAAAAATTAAAAATTATAATATGAATGTAGAAATGATGTCAACATTATTATTAGATTTTTTGGAGATTAATTATAAAAATATTAATATCAACAATTGATATTATAAGAAGATTAATAATAAACTTCTGTAAGGGTAAAAATATAAATTTGCATAGGTAAAATTTAAAAACAAAATTAAATTACAGATATGACAAAATAAAAATGTATATAAAATATTATTATGGAATATTTAATGCGTATGGGGGATAGTTTAAATGGCCATTTCAATGTATAAAGCAATGTACAATATTTAATGTTCAAATCCCCATTGGGTCAAAGCAACAAAACTAACATATATGGACTATTTAATGTATTGTTTAATGTATGTCGATGACCACTTTACCACATATATTATTAAGTTGTAAATAGGCTTTGCTATAATACCATGGGTCTGTACCATGGCTTATCCAAAAATTGTAACTCATTTCACAATCAAAATAATTTATACATATTTTATTTTATAATTTTTTTTTTTGTATTAAATCTAATAGTAAATGGTTATAATTACTTTTGACATATATTTGAACTCTATATCCTCACTATTACTAAAAATATTATGTTGATATTCCATAGAAATCAAATCTGTGTTTTAATAAAATTAAAATGATATGTTGATATTCCATAGAGATTAAATCCATGTTTTAATAAAATTAAAATGAGAAGATACATTGATATATATAATAGATGTGAAATGTATAAATGATTATTTATATTTATTATATATATATTCATATGAAATTGTACGGTATATATTTTTTATTTTTACTTGTAATAGATATGACATTAAAAAATGTTGACAAACTTACGTACATAACATTACTTACTTACATTACAAACATCTCCCTCACACTGGGTTGTAACAGAAAAATAAAGAGCCGGAATCAAGAAATAGAAGGAAAACGTTTTGAAAGAGGAAGCTAAGTTTGAGATTTATAAGAGGAAGCAAAGACATTAAACAAATGTTTAATTTGAATGCCTTCATTTAAATAAAAAATAAAATAATCAATGCCATGGGTTCCTAGATGATTAATTTTTTTACATGCTTTGAAATAAATGGTTGATTGTTAAATATGATTAATTTCATCACTTAAATAAAATGTTAAACCTATAGTTTCAATAATTTGATTACCAATGTGGAAATTTGTAAAATACATAGCCATGTCTTACTTATCTCCTTAGTCGACGCTAAGAAATAAACCTTAATTAAGAAAAAATTCTAGACTTGTGCAGAGCTTTGCTTATGTAGAGTGTTTAGTGTGTGGAAAGCTTTGTACACTTCTTTACATGAATATATCCATATGATGTTTGAAAAATTTAAACACGATCTGGGAAAAATGAATTTATAACTTTTTAAAATTATGTCTTCGAGACTAAGGCTTTTTATCTACCAAGAGCACAATATACTAAACGATAGTTTAAAAATCCGACAATTTTTTAGGAAATATTGTTAGAAAAAATCAATGAGATCATCAACTACATTTCATTGGTTTTGATTATACTATCGGTTCATGGGATTGTGAGTGCTATGATGGTGTGTTATTGCTCTGCTCAATGGTGCTAGAATTGACATGTTTGCAAGACTTTTGGAAAACCAGAGTAAATGGGGAACGCTAAATAAATCTGCAATGAATATTATTATTTTTTCTTCTATGGAGCATATGATGGCGTATGTGCGGAAAAAAGGAGATGACGACCAAACAATGTTTACGCGAATCAATTTCTCAGACTATTCCCTGACCAACTAGTTTGAGAGTCATTTCTATTATGACATGCTTATATGAAGTTGCAACATGGAAATGCATAATCAATTTTCTTGAATTGTGATTTGTAGAAATACCTCAGAAGATCCAGATACTTTTTTGTTTGAATATTTTGTCATATGAAAAAATTTTGATTACACCTCTGATGATCAGAAGTTGAAATTATTCCCATCCACTCTCAAGGATTCAGCCCTGCATTGGTTCATGGGTTTACCTAGGTATAGTATCACCAATTGGGCTCAGATGCAACAAGATTTCAACAACAAGTATAGGGACTACTACAGGTCAAAAGTTACCAAAGAGGAAATTATTATAATGACCTTGGGACATGATGAGTCCTTAGAGGATTATGAGGAAGGATTCCAAATCATTTACAAAAGGGATAGGTGCATCCTTGATCATGAATCAATTAAGTTAGTCCTTCTCAGGGGAATCAGGGAAGATATTCTAGAAACCCTAAACCTACTATCAGGAGGGGACATCTACTAGTTACCGTATGATGATAACAAGACAGTTTTCAAGAATCATTCTAGGGAAGCTAGAAAGAAGGGTAGGGTTAGTGAAGTGGTGTCTAGGTCATCCTCTTCCAATACATCCATAAAAAGTGAAATTGGGAACATGTTGAAAGAATTTAAGAGTGAAATGCTCCAAACCCTTGCTCTGCAAATAGACACTATGTAGATAAAAAGGAAGCAGGAGGAAGAAGACAGAGCATTAGTCGTCTTCTACCCTAGATCCACAAGAGGGCACCCTAGGAATGAATCTCCATTGAAACTTATAGAAATATGCTCGGTCTGTGAGGAAAACCACTTCACAAACAAGTACCCTTCTCTGCATGGATTAAAAGATTTCTATCAGGGAACCAAAGGGGTGACTGAACATCTCTTATACATAAATTAAAGGAGGCCTCATGGACCTCGACCATACTATCATGACATGCAAGGGTCATCCTATTCATATTACAAACCTAGTCAAAACACATCCATTCTCTCTTGCTTCCCCCTACTAATCCTTCTTGGTTTACACCATCTCCCTAGTCTTTTTCACCCCAATACCATTCCCAATCGACCAACCAACCACTTCAGCCATATACTCCTCCAAAACCTTAGTGGAATGCACCACCCCAGGGGTGGAGTACCCCATACAACCAAACTCCAACTCTATTTCCTTCACCTCCATCTCAAATGAAACTCCTAAACCCTGCTCCACCTAAACAAACTCAAATTCCTGGCCAACCAAACATGAACCCGAAAAACATACAAGCACAAGAAGTCTATAGTGGAGAAACATCCTACCGTGCATATGTTGTGGAAATTCATGAAATTAACCCGAGGTCTAGGAGAATGATCCCAGATAACCAACATCCATCTCCACCTAGGGAGAGTGAGGAGGAAAGAGAGGAAAGCGTGCCTAGAGTCAATCCACCCCCTTTCCTAAACAGTTAACCCATATCCTCCATCACACCCCAAAAGAGATTGAACTTTTGGGTGAGTTGAAAAATCTTTGTGTCGAAATCTTGCTTCTCCAAGCTATCAAAGATGTCCCCATCTACAACAAGCTGATCAAAGAGAAGTGTTTCAAACATCCTGGAAGGTGAAAGAATGAAACCCCTACCATTAATGTCATTGGAGAGTTGTCTAACTTAATGTTGGGGCGGGTAATCTTCCCAAAGTATCTAGATCCTAGGAGTCCTATGGTAGATGTACACATCAATAGCACCATTGTTCCCCATACCCTGATTGATATTCAGGTTGCCATCAATGTGATGTCTAAGGACATTATGCTCAAGTTGAATCTCCAGGGATCATTAAGGAAGAGCATGACAGTCTTGGAGCATGCAGATTGATCCACAATAGCTCCCAAGGGAATTTTTGATGATGTGATCATCTCCATTGATTCCTAGGAATACCCTGTCGAATTCTTAGTTCTCCAGCCTAAGACAAAATTCAATGGTTACCCTGTCATCCTTGGGATACCTTGGTTAGTCACTATTGATTCCTACATAAGCTACAGGGTTGGAAATATGACCATAAAAAATGGGCATCTATCCAAACAACTGGTCCTCTAACCTCCTGTTCAACCAACCCTAGAGCATGACTTACCTTTATGGATAGAAGAGGAGGAAGAAGATGAAGTCTACTCCTCCAAAATATATCCCCTAGAAACTACCATAGGAGGAGGAAAGCCTGGTGAAGGTGACTTGATTGAACAGATCCTTCTCTGGAGGAAGTAGTTAAGGAATCCAACGAAAACCATCAGATTGATCTATGCTCAACTCAATCAAAACATACTCGTGTCAAGACAATAGAATTCGGCCCTGAAAGAGCATTGAAAATCAACCCCTCTCTCTGTACACTAAGAAGAGGAGTTATGTAACATGTTAAGAGATCATTCGGATTCCTTTGCTTGGAATTACAAAGAAATGAAGGGAGTGCACCCTTTGGTGTGTACTAACCACATTTACATCAAGGAAGGTTGCAAGCGAGTCTACGAACCCCAAAGAAGGATAGATCCAGCCCTCAAGGATATAGTCAAAGAACAACTGCAAAAGTTGTTGGATGCAAGATTCATTTACCCCATCTCAGATAGTGAGTGGGTGTCTCCTCTGGTGCTGGTTCCAAATAAAAATGGAAAGTGGAGAATCTGTGTGGATTACCGAGAGATAAATAAAGCCAAAAGAAGGACCATTTCCCTCTACCTTTCATTGACCAAGTATTACATGGTCTGGCAGGAAAGAAGTTCTTCTCTTTCCTGGATGGATTTAGTGGGTACAATCAAATCCAGATCAGCATAGAGGACTAGGATAAAACCACCTTCACCTATCCTTGGGGTAATTTTTCTTATAGGGTCCTTCCTTTTGGTTTATGCAATGCCCCTGCTACTTTCCAGAGAGAAGTCATGAGCATCTTTGCAGAGCTAGTCCATGAAGAATTAGAATTTATATGGATGATTTCACACCCTATGGGTGTGATTTCCAGGAGGCTCTCTCCAACTTGGGAAAGGTGTTAAACAAATGCATTGAAATGAACTTATCCCTTACTCCCGAAAAGTGTGAATTCTTAATGACTACATGGAAAATTCTAGGTCACTCAATATCCTAAGATGGACTGCAAGTAGACACAAATAAGACAACCATCATAAAAGGGTCCCCACTCCATATAAGTAGAGGGATGTCAGAAGTTTCTTAGGCTTATCCAGATACTATAGGAGATTTATAAAAGATTTTAGTGAGTTAGCCTCTCCCTTATTTGGATTATTGGCCAAGGACTCTGAATTTTTATGGTCAGAAAGCTACCAAGAGGCCCTGGAAACCCTAGTGGACAAACTGTAGGTATTCTCTGAAGCCCAAATTGGGTTGTTCCTTTTCACATTCATTCTGATGCGTCTCATAAAGCTATAGGAGAAACTCTAGGCTGCTTAGATGACAATCTACCTTATACCATTTACTTCATCAGTAGGAATTTGTTGAAAGTCAAGCTAAACTACATAGTAATTAAAAAAGAGCTCCTGGATGTTGTCTATTGATTGAATAAATTTAGACATTACATTACTGGTTACCAGACATTTGTACATACCAAGTGTTGTTCCTTAAGAAACAAGTTTCTTGGCTGTGGGGAAATTGTGCTTAAGACATTAATAAATATTACTTATTGTCACTTATTGTTTGTTGTGTTCTCAAATGAAGCACCCTGAAAACTTAGTCTCTAACTCTTAATACATGTATGACCAAAACATCTCAGAATGCCATTGGTTGCTAGATATAAATGATGAATGAAGAAAGTTTGAAGGGGAAGTTAAAGATAATATCTTGATCTTTCACAAAAACCACTATCTGTAACTTAAAGGAATTATGATAATGAGAACTGAATCATAGACAATATGTTGATCTTTCATACAAACTATTATCTATAATTTAGAAAGGAAGTGAGGACTTCAAGTATAGGAGCGCTCTTTTAAGGAAATTTAACCTTATCTACATAAGCAAATAAAGACCTGCTACTTCATTACTATACTTGAAAAGAAGAAAACATATCATGACACATGACAAAGAAGCTTACAAAATTATATGCAACAACTCATGGAAACTTCTGATTCTTTCATTAATTAATGATGATATTAGGAATACAGTTGCCTAGTCTCCGGGTTCTCCAAAATTTGAACCCTTTCTTAGTAAATTCCCCTCCTTTTATACATTGTGGAACAGTTGTTGATTTCTGAAACTGCCCAAACTATATAACTACTTTTCTGACTATATGAAGTAAAAACTATTACAAAATTTTACAGAGGATAAAAGACACCTCCAAGGACATGAAATAACAAGAACATAACTGGATTCAGGAGGGGATGATAACTGTTGGCTTCCTCTGTTGATCCGATGTCCTGTAAATTCCCTAATAATACTTAACTCGTTTTAACTGTAATGAAATACGTTTAGTTTGTGTAATCCTAAGCTTACATTGGCATTCTGATTGACGAAACACAAAGAAACATACCAGATTGTCTTCCTCTTCAGCTTTGGCTCTAACCCTGATTTTCCACTTTACACAGTAAAATTAACACGAACTTTTGATTAATCCGGAACTCAAAAGAGTTAATCTTTCTTTATAAACCTGTCAAATCCACTCGTACAATGCTCCGTTGACTTCCGGCGCAAATTGCAATCGACCCCTTTCTAGTGGTGCATTAACGTAATGTTGGACTTACGTATAATTCCTTCATATATGTGCTTTTCTATTATATACCTTTAACAATGAAAATATACCATAAAGCATGATTTTTCCACTTCTAACATGGGCTTTCCACAACTATCGAGACATACCCTTCCGCCACTGTAGATCTCTGGTTTTCATATTAGACGACATATAAAGATTTTGGGTGGGACACAAGCCCAAAGAATACTTGCCCGAAATGGGCGGTTTTATCTCTCCACCCAGCTGCTACATGTCAAATGCTGAGTGGGATCAGGCGAGCTCCAATAAAATCATTTACTATTTTTTGCTCTGCCCAAAAACCCACCTTATAACTTTAAAGCCACCTTTTCTTTGGATTTATATTTAGCCCTAATTTTTCCATTTACACAACAAAGTCAACGCAAAACACGTAATGCAGAATTGAAAAGGAATTAACCCAATTTAATAAATCTATCGGGTCTAGAGCCCAATCACAAATCGCAATCAGTAGAACCAATGTGCATAAACTCTGTGATAAGCGGACCCATTATTATAAAGCATATATATATTATATATATATATATTATTTTAATATATATAATTTAATATATATATTATATAAATTTCAGGTCCAGGCCTTTAACTTTAACACTTGTTCCTTTGTAAATTCTAATTTTATTTACTGCTTTTGTGGATATTTTATATATCTATTATCGTATATATATTATATATATATATATATATATAATATTATTTGATTATTATATTTATTTATTCTAGATTGTTTTCATATATTTTCGATATGTAATTACCACAAGAAAAATACTTTTACTTTTAGACTTTGTGGGGTAGAGAATATAAAGGGTTTCATTGAGGTTGAACCCCCTTAATGATTTTAAGCCACACATTGTGATAAAAATGAATAATAAGCTTAAACCCAATATAAGATACAACATCTGGCTCCAACTGGAGATAGTGCTTTTGCCACAGAAGCACTAAGAATGTAAATCAATGCCTTATCCATTGGGAATGGAGACATATATTGCTTCACCAAACATAATTGTGTGACAATTTTGTACAGTGAACCCACGCTAATATCTGCAGCGATAAGATGCTTGCTCTTTGATAACAAAATATTAGGAATCATAGATCAGTAGACTTATTTGGGCATGGAGTCCAAAACTGTGAAAACCCTGAAATCTGACAACTGGAACCTGACAGTCTTGAAGTATGACGCGTCTACAAACCATTTTCCAACTGGGAAAGTACCCCTTATTCATCAATTAATAATTAAACTGAAGAACTGCAAATGGAAACCAAATGCTCAACACCTGAGCTTATTTATGCACAAGTGCCTACATATGTACTTGAGTGACCTCAATTAGGTGAAGTCAATCTTCCAATGATACCATATCAGCATTTGAGTGCATAATCTTGAACCATTCTACCAATGAATCTTGAAAAAACAATTCATTCTGAGTTTCTCCTGAGTTCTAATGTTGTGATCCTGAATGTGTTTATCTTGTGAAATCTTCCCCAAGTTAATAGCCACATCATTGGGGTTCGAAAACATTTCAAGAGGAACAAGTCCCTTTGGCAAAATATTATCCTTCAATTGAAAAATCTTCGGATTAGATATTGAATCTATTAAACACTAATTTCTGCAACTTCTATTGTTTCTTCTTTATCATGATCAAGTTCTATGCCCTAAAGCCCCTAAACTATAGTAAAAAATTCTTTAATCTGCTGATCATCTTCAAAAGCTTGCCAATTTTTAACATTATGAGGAACAGAGGGTCTGTGTCTCATCCCTACCTCATACCTTAATCTTGGATTAATAGGAGGCTTGAAAGTGCTAGTAGCCACAATGAATGAATCTACCAATCTATTCTCATTTCTTGGAATGAACTGAATGTTAAAAGCTTCAAAGAAGTTTTCAGTCAAATACTATACCTCATTTTTGTATGCGTAGAGCCTAGGATGCTTTGTTTGACAGTGATCACTTATTTGCTTAATAATTAGCTCCAAATCTCCAAAAACAAAAATTAACTTGACTCCCATCTATTTGGCTCTAGGTGCAATTAGAAGAAAACAAACACCTATTCCTTCCTTGGAATAAGGTCCATCAAAGAAGCATTTCCACACTCCTTCAGTTTGTAGCTCAGTAATTACATTGGCTAAAGCAAGCTGCTTCTGATTATCTTTAGCCAGCTTTGCATTATCATACAGTGTGAAACAAGCAAGGTCAACCTTCTCTTGGCTATATATAGGTGAATTACTTTCTCCATTTATTGTAATTGTTTTTACAAATCTAGTTTCTCTATACAATCTCCTCTCTTCCCCACAAAAAATTGGTATAACAGCATATGTAAAATCCAGTTTCAAAGCACCACCCAATTTAGCCCCCCAAAACCTATATAGAAGCATTCTAAATCTATCAAGGATATCTACTACTACTATATCCATGACCAAGCTTCCAGCTGGAATTTGGGCTAGTGACACTACCAGATATTTAATAACCCCAAGACACCTGACTTTGCTCGAATCAAAAGAATACAAGTGCCTATAGGGTTTGGTAACTTGTAGATCTAGTTGCTTCATTAGTGATAAAGGCATAATATTGTGTGAAACTCCTGAATCAAACATAAAATTATGTAAGAGGAAGTCATGGACCAATAAGGAAATATAAAATGGAGTTATTGAAGGGTATACTTCCTCCACATGTGGACCAAAAACCATTACTGGTTTGTCTTCCTGCAGGTTTACAATGTTATTTATAATCTCATTCTCTTTCAAACTAATAAACTCAGCAATATCCTTTTGATTAATAGGTATTTTTTTCAATTTTGTAAGAGGAACCTGAATTCTTACGTTCTCCAACTCCTTAGTATGACTAAACAGGTGACCTTGTTTAGCAGTCTTTTCATTCTAATCTTCACCTTTCTTCATGGCTAGAATTTATTGAGGAATTGAAACAAGCCTCTCTAAAGGAATTTTTCTAGTTTGATCTTGAGAAGGCTCACCTTGAACTATCCATGTCTTGCCATTTGCATTCTGTTGTTGCTTTCCTTTATTCACTTGTTTTGCAGACTGAGATTCTTGTGGAATCTCCTTTGGTGAGGAAGTTGAAACTTGTTGCTCTCTTTCATTTTCTTTATTTCTTGACCTCTTCCTCAATGTCAAGCCATATTTCTTGTGTAGTTCAACCTGCATAAAATCAGAAAATTTCTTCCAATATTCATAAATTTTATTATGAATGGCATATGTTTCATCATATTCATACTATTTTTCTTCGATACCAAGTTCATATTCATCCACTGCATATAATGTACAAATTTGACCTTCAAGATGCTCT